>LPNX010075791.1:120207-158438 GCA_001517045.1 Pseudotsuga menziesii
TTTGGTCGGATAGTAGGAAGGATGTTTTGTTGTTATATTTGTAAGTGTGAAGGAGATTGAAATGGATGCATGATCGGCTATCAATTAACTCCATCAAACTTCAAGGCTATAGGAGGTATTCTTCTCTCTTCCTCCCCTTCTCAAACTCCATGAAAGAAATATTAAGATATTAGGTTAATTTTGATAATTGGTTTGTATCTCTGTTAATTGGGATTCACCCACCCCATAGAGAAAGGATAGTAAGACATAGCTTCAACTATATAAAATCCACTAACACATATCAAGCGAATCTTCAATTCAACTACACCCCTACGAATTTATAATGATATATTTTTTTTCAAATATGGTTGTTCACTACGATTACAAAGCTAACTCGATGGGGACATCAAGTGAGTCTTTTATATAGAAATTTATAGCCACTCGAGGATTTTACCCCGAGACCTTCTATTCACAACTTACAACACTCAACCACTTGAGTTATCCCACCATGCTCACATTTTTTAATACCTTGATATAGGGTTTAGCTATGTTTAAACTAAAAGCTCGATTGAGTCATTTAATCATTAAAAAAATTATATGAAAAAAAATAACTTTTGGATTAAATAAATTTATAAACTAATCATAAAAAATTTATAAATTTTTTATAGTTTATATGAAAAAATAACTATAACCTCAAATAAAATGAAAGAAATGTCATTTTACTTATATGGAAATATATTAAGAGCACAAAAATTAAATATTTATCGACTTAATAACTTATAACTTACAAAAAAAAATGATTTTATAGTAAAAAAATAATTTGGACATAGAAACAAAAATTCATGACATCAAATATAATGGGAAAATTTACCATGGCTTACCACTCATAAAAATAATTCATGAAATCACTGTCTAACCTATGGCATTTAATGTCATGAATTATGTTATGATTTTTTTCTATCCTTTAAATTTTTTTTTACAGAAAAAACATGCAACTTGTTATCCATAGCTGAACCAAAGTTACATATATTAATCCTATTTTTTAAGAAAAAACCATACTTAACTATCTCCACTATAACCTGACAATCAATAAAACCACTAGTCAATCCTCCAAGATACAACATAATATTGATTTTCCACCAAAATACATTTTGGTACATAAATTTAACATATTAAAATAGAACCAAGAGTTTTCTAACAAGACTTTGAATCTAAGAAAAAAAGAGATCTCAAAAAACATAATAAGATCTAGAATCCAAGAGTTCCTATTCCCAAATTTATTCATAAACAAGAAGACCACTAATTTATCTAGTGGCTTCTTTTGAGAGAGAATCATCCTCCTAGTTGAAAGTATGATAAATATGGATAAAAGAGATCAAAGAAAAATGATGAAACGATTTCTTCACTTGCTTCATCCAATGGAGCAAGAGGAAGGACTACATAAAGGATATCCCATTTTCGCAGTCAATGACAACTTTGGAGTCTCCAACAACCCATAAATCCAAAATGCCTCTCTTCTTTGCAAATGAAAGAAAACCCCACAAATCAAGAACTTTGGCATGAGTATTAGCACCCTTTCCTAATCCCGTCCACAATATGATAGTATGGTTCCTTCTCCTATTCTAAAACATGCCATTTCCACACTATCCATTTTTTTCATCCCTATCAAAGAAACCAGTCGAAATATCATCATTCATATAGGGCCTAGTAATAAACTTTAGAGACATCAATTTATTATCCTTGACCCATTAGTTTAAATAAGCAATAATCTTAATACAAATATGGGGAAGAGACAGTTTGATGTCTTAAAAAAAAATCTATTTTTCATCTTCCAAATTTTCCAAATGATAAACAAAGGTGGATCCTTAAATTTTACCTTCAATTTCAACTAGCTAAACATACTATCCCCAAAATTAGACATCCCCCAATTTTTGCGTATATGTAACAAACTGCACAAATCCTTCTAAACTGTAATGAAGAAAGGAAAATGATAAAAAAATAAGAGAAGCATTTTCAATATCCTTCTTACATAGATAACAAAGACCCGGTCCAAAGAATCCCCTTTTTGTAGATTATCCCAAGCGAAAATATTCAGGGATGATTTTAAGGAACCATACTTATTAAAAAGTGTATAAATGTTGGCGAATATTACCAATTCTTAAAATGCCAACTATAAAATGATTGGCGATATTTTTCAAAAAATATTTTAATTTCGAAGGATTTTATATCATTTATATAATATTTTGGCGATTTTTAGGATGAAAAAATTTTACCCCATCAAAATTGGGCGAAACAGGGCTTCAAAAAATGCAAAATGGCGAATCTTTTTGGGAGAAAAACATGGAAAAATAGCCCACTGGGNAAATATTATTGTTCAAGGGAAACCAAATAAAACATTTTATTTTCAAAGGGATACTCCTATGCCAAAAACTCTTAGCCCACCACTTCAGATTATATCCTTTGTGTTCGTCCAAATATGCACTCTATGTCAATAATGGTGTTACTTCCCCATTCATTTTATTTTTATACCAGAAAATGATGACATGTTATTGATTTAGTAAAATCCCATCTTGAGAAATAGATAAAAATGTAATTATTCCATTCCTTGACCACAAACAAAGGAAGATTCAAACTATCAGTAGAGATCAAATAACCATAATTTGAATTCATATTATTTATGACCTACGATAAAACCAAAAGGTTCCTATTATGAATCTCATAAATTAATTCAACTGAAAAAATGAAGGACCCAAAAAAACTAACAATAGGATCAATGCCCATAAAAAATTGTGTTTCTTTACCAACCTTCCAATTGAATAAATTGATCGAAATGGGATAAATTTAAAAAGAACTCCATATGATAGAATCATTGTGGTAGTTCATAACGGGGTCATGAATCCAATGGATAATGGAGAAGGACTTTAAATATTTTGTATTTATAAATTTATTCCACAGACCTTTATGGAATAAAACTTGCCACATACTTTTGGCATATAAATATTTGTTGAACCAAGACATATTTTTGTATCCTCAACCTCCCAAGTGTTTTGGCAAGGAAATACTTTCCTGGGAAGATAGATGAAACTTTGAACTATCCAGTATTCCATACCATGAGAACTGAAAAATTATTCTTCTAGTGAGAGAGACTACTGAAACAGGGACTAAAATCAAGGAGAACCAATATACTAGAATACTTTGTAATATTTCATTTCCCAAATGAATATACCACATATAGAAAGCCATCTAAATGACCATAAATTTATCCTTTTCTCCACTTTTTTTATTATCCAATCCCAATCTTCTCTCGTATACAAATTTGAATTGAGAACGTATGCAATATACTTGATACTTTCACTAATCAAGGAATATTATAGGGAAACATGTCGAATTATGTGAAGCATATGATCATTAGCTTGCATGAATTCAAATGAGAAGAGAATGTTGCAGAAGAGAGAGAGGAATTTAGCAATAGACTGTTCAATTAATCAAGACAAAATTGCACACATATCGAGACAAAACTGGAATAATATGATTATATTCATGAATTAGTAAATAATATGGAATACACTGGTCGTACATATAGGATAATTCAAATGCTAAAGATAGGATTTGAATTTAGCAACTCATACTAATTCCGAAGCTAACTCAGTGTGGGAAAATCAACACTCGAGCTCACTAATGCAACTCTAGATAACTAACTTAGTCTAAAAGCAATTAACTATTGAGGGTAGGTCAGAAAAGGATCCCACACTCCCTTCAATCATGCAAACTGATGTTAGGCTAACTGATTGTGATCTAACTGGTAGTAACTGGCGCATAACTGAACATAATTTCTTACTTACCAAGGTCCACTGAAGAATATTGTTGGTGGCACTCATAGTGGTTTCCTAAATTATAGGGATCGGTCCCTAGGGATCCTAAACTCATGCAATCATGTGTAGTAAGTGGCATATGTCCCCTAAGTGTGTCCCCCATGCACTAGTGGAGTGATGAAGACCTCCTAAGCTAGGAAAATAGACAATTAACTATGTTGTCAGAGGGGGGGTATTTAATAATAATCCCAACACCCATTCTTAATCCTGAATTTGGACAACCTAGGCCTTGGAAACTGAGACCAAAGGTCACCCATACAATATAAATACAAAAAATAATAATAATTTCTTAATACAACCAAGGGAATGGGAAAAAAATCATGGGACTCCCCCCTTAAAATAAGTAGGTAGAATGAGGATCAAGCTTCCATACTTAAGATAAAAATTTGTTTTTGAGAAAAAACTTGTGAAAATATTGCTGCGATTTGCATCTCTATGGAGAAGTAATGCAAAATGATGGCTCTTGTGTTCACTAGTATCCTGGGACTGTGCATGTGAACTTTTCCATCTTCTTCCAATCCGAGGATAGATAGGAGAAGGAATGTTTCCTTTTTCTCTTATTTTTGGATGAAGAGTGACATGATCCATTGTGTTCTTTTGTGAGAAGGTTTGTTGATCAATCCTTACCATCATGTAACATCTCACTGGGAGCTTGTTGCACCTTTATGAAGGAAGTGAAATTTCTTGACATAGCACAAGGTTCTCTTTCTGATACTGGGATATTGTTATCCTCAAGTCAGATGGTACTCCAGTCATGTTCCCAGCTTCCTCAATAACCTTTTGTGCCCATTTATGCCTAGGATTGGGAGTAGGGACTGGATTTGGATCTGGATCACTATAAACTTCATCTTTAATTTCATCAATTGATTCATTTGAGTCCTCTACTTCGGATTCTGAATATGAAACACTAATAGAAACATTATCATATGTAAAATAGATATATAGAATGGTTTTACCTCCCCTTCTAAATGGAAGTTGATATTGTATTGGATCTGAGTATGGTAGAAAATGTGAGAATTCATCTACCTTGGAGGCATGGTTTGCAACACCCTTCACTATAATATTCTCAGTTGAGATATATTATATATAAATCGAGTCAGGACCAAATACCACTTGCTTTGGTGGGCTAGTATGTGTCATCTGGTATACAAATAACAAATTTACAGCTAAACAGGGATCATAGAGTTCATCTTTGAACATTCCATGTTTTAACTTGATAGAACCCTTTCCTTCAACTCGAATTTGGGTGTCATCACCCATGTGAATACTTGGACCATAAATAGGTTGTAAGGAAGAGAATGATTCTCTAGGTGCAACCATATGATTGGAATATCCTTAATCAATTAGAAATGCATGTGATTTTGAACAAGTAGCCTTTAGTGAATGACATCTCTCATCATGATCTTTAGTCTTTTCTCTAGATTTAGTCTTCCTTGCACCTTCAGGGAGGGAAATATTGTGTTGCTTAATGATTTTTTCCGTCTGATCAATGGTATTATTCATACAATACTTCTTTGTATGGTTTCCTTTCTTACAGTAAGAGCATTTTCCCTTATCTTACTTTTCATGTTTTTCCTTCCTAGGTCTCAAGGCTTCATCTGATGGACCAAAATCATCTTTAGGTTCAATTTCAATGTTTCTTTTCCCTTTACTTTTTTGCTTCCTTCTTGCTTGCACCTTCCTTGTCTCAACGGCTAAGAGAGCTTGATTTGGATAGGCTCTAAGAGCTCCCATCTGTATCAACTTGTCTTGTTCTCGTATTAGAGACTCTATGAAGGAATCAAGGGATGGGATTACCCAATTAGGAGTAGTCATCCTCACATATTGAAAAGGATACAAACAATGAGAATTCTAAGCCAATTTTTTTCAGTATGGAGAGCACCAATTTCTGATCCTTCTTCTCAATCCCGTGTTGCTTGCATTGCATGACCAGTTATTTGAATTTAGTAAAGATCCATTGTATAGTTTCGAAGTTACTGGGATGTAGTTTTATCAGCTTATTCTCTAGGATATGGATCCTCATCTCCTCCTGTTTGCGAAACAAGGGTCGAGCTTATCCCATACTTTTTTCAAAGTTATGAGTCCCTCAAGGTGGAACAATATATCCCTGGATATGTGGATACACATGAAGTCAAAGGCCTCATCAATCCTATTCATATGCTTCATTTTTTTAATATATTGTTGGGTTTCGAACTCTCTACCCATTGTCGTCCTCTATAGACCTTTGTTGTGCATGAAAGTATGCATGTCTACTCTCCATTCAAGGCAATTGAAAAAAATAAGGATTCTAGGAGTCATAGTTGAATTCTTCATTTCAAAGTTGTATTGATCAATGAATCTTCATAAATTATTTGAATGTACCGAAAAAAAAATACAAAACAACTCAATTTGAATTTATGTTATCTCAAACACCCTTCACTTTGACATGTGCACTTTTTCTCAGTCCATCACACCTAGATAGACTTCTCTGGATGAATCCAGAGGGAGCAATGCAATTATTACATGAATTATGTTGAAAGCCAACTACTTCTGGTACTACAAGCATGGAAGTTTGTGAGGTTTAAGGAAGGCATGGATACCTTCTCTGATACCATGTTAAATTCTATGAAGCATACGATCATTATCCTGCATTAATTCAAATGAGAAGAGAATGTTGTAGAAGAGAGAGAGAGAATTTAGCAATAGATTGTTCAATTGATCAAGACAAAATTGCACACATATGGAGAAAAAAATGGAATAATATGATTATATTCATGAATCAATAAATAATATGGAATACATTGGTTGTACACATAGGATAATTCGAATGATAAATATAGGATTTGAATCTACCAACCTAGAATGACTCTGGAGCTAACTCAGTGTGGTAAAATCACCACTAGATCTCACTAACGCAACTCCAGATAATTAACTTATTATACAATTAGTTAACTAATTAGGATAGATGAGAAAAAGGCGCCCACACTCCCTTGAATCATGCAAAATGGTGCTATGATAACTGATTGTGATCCAACTGATAGTAACTAGAGAATAACTAAACATAACCACTTACCTACCAAGGTCCCCTGAAGGAGAGTGCTGGTAGCGGTCATGATGGGTTCCTAAATTATAGGGATTGGTCATTTGGGCTCCTAAACTCATGCAATCAAGTGCAATAAGTGGAATATCTCCCTTATGTGTGTCCCCCATGCACTAGTGGAGTGATGAATACCTCATAACCTAGGAAAATAGACAATTAGACTATGTGGTCAAAGGGAGGATTAGTAATAATCCCAACAAAACAAATAAGTAATTTGATCACATATAGCAGGATCCTCATAGTTGGAAGAGAAGTGAGACTTTTGTGAATTAATAACCATCTTTGAATCCTTACAAAAGGAGAAATAGATATCCTAATAATGTTTCCATTCTCCCACATAACCATGAAAAAGAAATAAGAATGTCATCAACAAACAACAAATGTGAGACATATACAGAAGAAGAACGTTGAATGAATTTATAATTTTTATCCTTTTTAGACTCATCAATAAGTCTGTTAATCCCTTCAATCGCCACTTAAAAAAAGAGGGGAGAGTGGAAATTCCTTCTTGATCCATCTAATACTACTAAAGAAAGTAGTAGGAGAACCATTTAACAAAATGGAGAAATTTGCTAAAGTGATGTAAGCCATAATCCACCTAGACACCTCATATGGAAGATGAATTTGAATAAGTATATAGGTGAAGAAAAGACTAGTCCACTAGGTCATAAGATTTTACCAAATATACCTTTAGAATTAAAGATTGCATCCTTTTAGTCTTCCTTGAATGTAAACATTCCTGAGCTATTTCAACCGCATCCAAAATTTGTCTATTGGGTAAAAACCCAAACTGTTCCTCTGAGATACATTTTCCCAGAACTAGTCTGATTCTATTTGTAATGATTTTGGTGATAATTTTGTAAGTAATATTATACAAATATATTGGCTTATAATCATTAAAGTTCTAGATATTTTCATGTTTGGGAATAAGAGATATATACGCAGAATTTAGACATGTAGGCACCTAACCAAGTCTCCTTGACTCATTAACCACTTATGTCATCTCTTTCCCAAACAATTCATAAAACTGCACAAAAAAATTCTATCGTCCAACCATCGGTCCTAGGGATTTTGGCCATGGAAACTTCGAATAAAACCCCCTTTACCTCTTCAATTTCAACTTAAGCACCAATAGGTTGACCTTCTTATACAGTAAAAAATATGGGATATCTATTTATAACCTTAAGTTGATGTTCTAAATTTTTTGTTCCATATTCATTATATGTATCCTTAAAGAAACCCACTGTAGCTCCTTTCAAAGAATTATGGTCATTCAAAATTTCACAATTTAAATACTTAAGCTCCCATATAGAGTTAGTAATCTTTCTTTGATTCAAAAATCTATAAAATAACTTTGTATTATTTTCGCTAGCTTCAAACCACAAAGCCCTTCCTTTTAGTCTCCAAGTTTCTTCTTCTTGTCTTAATATTTTAGCCCTCTGAGATTGTAGATGAATAAGTCTGTCCTTAATGGAAACATAAAAATAATCATTATCCACAAAACCCTTGAATAATTTCAAGTTCCAATTGTATCATTACCATATCCTTAGATTTCTCAACCTTTTTTTCTGTTTCCCCAGAAATTACATCATTTTTTAGAAGAAAAATATTTTTTACAAAAACACACTAGAGGGGGGAAAAGAACCAAGTTTGAGAGATACCTCCACTTCTCTTCAACCATATTACAGAAATCGAGTTCCTCCAACCAACAATGATTAAACTTAAAAGGAAATTGAATCAAACTATTGTCACAATCCAGTTGTAGGATAACGTCTTTGTGATTAGAAACCCCGCTAGAAACCGACCATGAACTATAACACCCCAAAGAGTTACATAAATGGTCGGCCATCAAGATGTTTTATTATGCCAGCAGAACCCACTCTCAAATTAGACCAGGTAGGGACTGGAATATTTGGAACAATGTCAACTAGACCCACATTTTTAAAGAGAGACCTAAATAATCCAAAAAGAGAGCCATTGGAATAACCTTCACCCCACACTTTAGTTCATTATAAGGTAAGGTTAAGACCCCATCTAGAATCAACCCTTGATCCTGAAAATTCCCATCCCTATAAACATTCTCCCATAATTCTCTCCTATGGTTATAGGGTCCCTGTTATAGCTGAAAATGACACATCTCTGCCTGTGACCACTTTCCTATGTTTTCGTCGCATGTCGACACTTCCATGACGACACTTCATGAAAGTCACTGAAAAAAATACTATCTTGGGGGACCCATATCTTGATTTATGTAACTCTGCTTGACCTCATCTCTACATCGTTGGAAAGATATTTCTATTAGTTAAACCTTTATAGAAGACACCAAAGTCTGAAAATGCACAGAAATACCCTAAAATGAGTTTTTTGATGTGTACGTGGGTTTCCTTAAGGAAACCCACGTATGTACGCAAGTTGCTATATGTAATAGTCACGTACACCTTAAATACACAACTTTATGCATTGCAACCCGTGTATACCTCCTCGTGTACGTGATTGTTCTCTCTACAGCCTGTGTACGCCTCCTGAAAATGTCAAAAAAATATGTATTTTGAAATTCAGGTAGTTTGGGTAGTTATGCAACTAAATCCTTCAGTTGTAACTACTTTGTCTTCGACCCTAACTCTTCATTAAGCATATAAATAGAGGTAGGGAGGTCCATGAGAGGAGACTTGAGTATTTGCATCATTGTGCGGGAGGAATTGGGACTCTCTTTGCCCACACCTTTGCCCTAGAAGCCTTCTCCTTGTGTTGTAGAGTTTGGAGGCTAAGTTCCTTGGAGAAGAGAAGTAGCAGAACTAGATCAAGGTTTCGTGAGGTGCCAAACTTGAAGAGAAGGTATATTTGTACTTGTTTTCAAGATTAATAATTATGTGATGTCCTTCTTCTTCCCAAATAATTGTTCAATGTGTGATTGAATCTCTGTTTATGATCATATTATGATGTTAATCGGACTATTATTTCATGTTGATTTAATTATCATTGCTTTATATGTGGTCATATTGGTTTGAGGAAGGTATAATTCGTTTTGCAGGTCTCTTGGAGCAAGAGGATCAAGAGGAGTGAGAAGAGGATTGAAGGGAAGATTGGATCAACCTTCGTTTGGCTAAGGTATGAACCATTCTAATCTCTGAATCTTGTTTGTATTTACTTGCAGAACCATTTGCATCCACCTTTCAACCCCAGTACGTTGATGACCTCTTAAACCCTAGCCATAGGAAACTTTCCTTTACAATAGAACTAGCAAATCCACTAGGGAGAGCCTTGTCTGTTTGGGGTTTGTTTGTCTTTCTTTCAGCCTTTTGTAAAGTTTCAAGTCTTTCGTACAAGTTAGAAACACGTTTTGATTTTGTTGGAACACCTTTCCTGCCTTCCTAGGTCAGTTTTGTATCCTTTTTGTGCCTTTTGTCATCCATACGTGACTTTTAGGCTAAACAGTCACATGTTTGTGTTGTATATGTGACTTGCACTACCTACAACACAGGTGTCATATGCGACCTGCCTTAAGGAAACTAGCGTATGCACCTGAATTTGTGTTCTTTCATCATTTTTTAGGGTTTTTGGGTGATTTGAGGGATTTTGTAGGGTCTTCAAGGGTCCTCTGCATGTGCATGACTCCTAAGAGGTTGTTTTATCTCTGTTAAGTGCTCTTTGTGTATCTTGTAAGTATCTTTCAAGTCTTTGAACTTGTTTTTGCTACCTTCCCCCCCACCTCCTTCTTTGGCTTAACCATGTTGGACAAGGTACTGAGAAACCTCTGTTTGTAGGTTTAGATTGATACTTGGGACTTCTTGACCCTTGTTTATGTCAGTCTTATTGATCAGTCTCTTCATTCCAAATTTGTTGGCTTGTTTACTTTTGTGAGCCTTCCTTCCAAGAGAGGTTATATCCAACTTTAGGGAAACCTAGGGTTTGTTTTTGGGGTGTAGAGTAGTTGTCTATTTGATTTGCTTACATTACTTGCTTGCATTAGTTGATAGGTTGTTTTTCTTTTTCATTTATAAAAGAAAAATATAAAAAACACATGTTTTATTTATATTCATGTAGATTAGGTTTTTATTCTAGATTGCATGGCATATCATTATTTTTGAAAAAAATAAAAAGAAATTGTTCTTTTGTGGCTTTCAAGTTTCTATTTGAAAAAGAAAAAGAGAATAGTTTTTCTTTTTTCATTTCAGTTCTTTTTGTGTGGTCATTTTGTTTCAACTTTGAGTCAAAACACCACATAAGTTTCACGCCATTTACCCTCTCACTAAAAACAACCCTTAAAATAAACAATATAATTTAAAAATTATTAGTAAGTTTTATTTTATAGGGTCATACACCAACTAGCTCAGGATAGACTTATGGGATAGGGAGTTTAAACTCCCCACAAGTGTTTAAATTCAGACGTAGTTGGCCAATCACT
Source organism: Pseudotsuga menziesii (assembly GCA_001517045.1). Lineage (NCBI taxonomy): Eukaryota > Viridiplantae > Streptophyta > Pinopsida > Pinales > Pinaceae > Pseudotsuga > Pseudotsuga menziesii. Next base: position 131,543 of record LPNX010075791.1, read on the forward strand.
AGGTAAACCCTTTTCTATGTTGATTGTATCTGGGAAGCTCCTCTCAAATGGGAGTTAAGCACGAGGCCACGTGGAGGCTTGGACTGAGGAGATAACCCTCTAATTCCTTGTCAAAGCGTAGAACAAGGTTTTTGCACATCTGGGGATTCTATCTTAGACAGGGTTTTGGGATTTTCTACCCTGCCCATGCGTATGAACCAGGCTTGTGACTGTCCCCCCGGACTGTCAATATAGTTAAGGTAGCCTTTAGTCTCTTTAACATCTAGGGTTCATACACAGGTACACCGAAAGGCTATTTCTGGTTGACCTTGGACGAGCTTGGAAGGTAACCCCGGTAGAAGGTGTGGGAGGGTGGTGGGTCATTCCTCTGCTTGTGCCTAAGAAAATCTGCAGGGATGCCAAGTAACTGTCTATTAGCTTTCTTTTGGAAAGCGTATCTTATACCTGTTTGTCTGTTTGGCTTTAGGAATTTTTTAGTGAGTGGTGTGTGGTTTGTCTGTACTTAGTGTGCCTTTAGGTGTGTGCTTTGTAATTTTGGTTTCCTATCAACCTCAGACTTTGTCTTCTAGTTTGAAACTATGGCTAACACCCCTTTGAACACCAACCAAGAGATCCCCATGCTAGGAACTCCTTGTACTATTCCTCTCACAGGGAATGTTGGTGTTCCTTTGATGGCAACCTTGAATCTGCATGGATTCACCCTAGGGCTACCGGTGTGGTTGTTTTCCACTCCAACCATCTTGAATGCTCCTAATGCTTCTCAAGTAAGCTCCTTATATCATGGGCATCAAAACACTACTTCCCCTTCACCTGTAGTTGATTCTCCTCCCCTTCTACCTCATGTGGTGAAAGTACCGATACTAGTAACCAACAGTCTAAAAGGATTAAAAGAAGGAGGAATAGGAAGAAGGAACATAAGCAAGGGGGCACCCATTCAACCTCTGCAAGTCAAGTTGAACCTCACCACCTAGCCTCTGCAATTCATGCTGGGGGCACCTATCCAACCTCTGTAGGTCATGTTGGATCTAAGCACTCAACCTTTACAAGTCAAGTTGATCTTCATCATCCACCCTCTATTGATCATGCTGGTGGGATCCTTCCAACTTGTCTAGGTCACATTGGATCCAGTCACTCAGCCTCTGTAGTTCATGCTGAGGGCACTAGTTCAACCTATAATGTTCAAGTTGAACCTCCACATCCAACCTCGGCAAGTCATGTTGGATCCATCCACCCAGCCTTTGTAGTTCATGCTGGGGGGAAACTCTCATGCTCTGTAGGTCATGCTAAGAGAAAACAGTCAGCCACTGCTAGTCATGTTGACACCGTTGAGAAAACTGGTCGTTCAAAGTGTAAAATTAAGTTCCCTTGTAAGCTATGCAAGGGAGATCACTTTACTCACAAGTACCCTACTATCACAGAGGTGCAAAGAGTGTGGTCCAAGACTTAAGAATTTCCTTCTCCTGAACAACCTATAGTTTCTCAACAACCTACTCAACCTTTGGTTGATCAAGTGGTCGAAACAATATTATCTTTGGTCGATCCCACTCTTCATTTGGAGAGTGATCCTGATGTGATTGAACCAATGTCATCTTTTGTCAATCCCACTCTCCCTTCAGAGAGTGACTTTCATGAAGCGGTTGAATCGATTCCATTGTCAATCAATCCCACTCTTCCTTTGGAGAGTGAAGTGTCTGCTAGTCACATTTTCTCCACTACCAGTTCAGAACTTACTGAACAAGGGGGCACTAAACTCGGTTCAGATCAACCCCCACCAAGTTCTCGGATTGCTTTTTTTGATTGGGATAGACTAGTTGAGCCACACCTTCCTTCTAACGCACCTTTCCAAATAAAGGTCAAAGTTGAATCATACATGATTGCTCGTTGTATTGCTGATGAAGAAGCCTCAGTTAGTATTTTTTCTGCTCGTGCTTGGCGAGGCATGGGATCTCCCAGACTTGTGTCGACTACTAGTCAGTTACTGGCATTTGATAGAAGAACTTGTATAGACTTGGGAATTCTTGCTCAAACACCTGTTACTTTGGGTGAGAAGACTATCTTAGTTGACTTCATGGTGATAGAAGACCCCTTGGACTTCAATATGCTCCTTGGATGTGATTATGTCTATGCCATGCAAGCTATGGTTTCAACATTACTTCATGTGATGTAATTTAATCATGGTGAAGAAATTGTCAATATCGATCAGTTGGATTTTCTTGATCCATATCTTGACCCAACTAGAGACCAGGTTTTTCCTTTATCGATTTCGAGTGTTTCTATAGACACTCCCCCACCACAGGTGAGTTATGTGGCCTCATGTCCTTTGCGTTCAATTTCTACTGAGAAGCAGCCTCTGTTTTCATGCTTACCTTCTTAGGACTTGGTCCCAGTAGTTGACTAGGTGAGTCATCCTATACAGACTATGGAGCATGCTCTCCACTCTATTGATCCATTTGAAAGTTTAGACATGTGTCCTATCTCGGATGATCTCCTTGCTTTCGATGGAGTTTTCCTAGAGTCTTTGATACAGTCTGATCTTCTGTTGGATGTTGGTTCAGTTGTGCCTAATTCTAACCCTAATTTGCCTAGTAATCATGACCTTTCTTCTTATGTTGGTCTTGTTGAGTCTTTTGACTCTTTCTTTGAATAGCAAGTCAATGATCCTAATGAGTTTGATTTTTCTTATGAATTTTTCAACTCCTGTGATATTGAGTTTGTTCCTACAGACTCTATATCCCTTGTTGATTTTTTCTCTCCTTCTGAGGTTGATCTTATTGATTATAAACCCTTGGATCTTGGCACTATAGGGTCCTCTTTCGTTGATTCTTCCTTGACCACATCTTTTGTAGAATATAGCAAAGCCACATGTGTTTTTTCCAAAGTGACCTGCATCAAATATTTTCTTCTGAATATGATTCTGATGTTGTTGTTTCTTGGAGATAGAATTTTTAGTTGGATTCATAAATTTTTACTAGCCTTGTATTGTTTTTCAAGCTGTAACTACATTTTCATGTGCCCTGCTCATGCTTATGATCCTGATGCCGGCTTCACGCTTTTAGCTCGTTTTATAATCCCTCATCATTGCTAAGCCTTGTATCATTTTTCCTTTGCAACTTGACACCCTTTACCTTGAGGAGACGTTCCCCGAGTGTCTTTACCTTGCTCTTGTTCCTTGCATTATGCATAGGTTTGTTCCTCGCGCTTGGAACTAGTTTCGCTTGCCCCTGACACTCGTCTCCTTGCATTTAGAGCATTCTTTCTGCTCTCCTTTGATCTCATTAAAAATAGTAAGAAGGCCATCAGTTGACTTTTCCAGACTTGTTAAAACTTCACAGGAAAGATATTGAGTTTCTTTAGGCCCAGGTTTGACCCCTCAAAATAGACTTGAATGCTGAGTAAACTTGTCTGCGTAGGCTCATTAAGAATATGTCAATGGACATCCACATTGGTGGTAGGTTATCTCTTTCTCGGACCATGTGGAATAATACGAGAAAGGAACACTCTCTTTTCTTTAGAATTGAGAAGAGTATTCTTAGGCATAGTTTTATCACTTTTTCGGACCTGAGGGACTAAACTTACGTAAAAGGAACCCTGGTATGAGCTTAGTTTTCTCTTTTTCGTGCTCTGGACCAAAACATGAAAAAGATTCCAAGTGTACTTTATGTCTTTGTCATGCTCGTTAAACCCTAAATAACAAAGCATCGAGTTTACTATTGTAAGCCCCATTTCTTGTAATCAAATGGATCTTTCCAAGTGATCTTTCCTTCCTTCACACTCGTAAAACTTAGGCTATATGCTGCTTTTGAAGGAGCATTGGGTAGGTGGTAATTTAACGTTTTTCGGACCTTCCTGACTAAGTACAAAAAAGGTGTGCCTTACTTCTTCGGAAGCTAAGAGAGTTCTTATGTGGTTTGTTTTATACTTTTTCGGCCTCAGGAGACTAAATTGGATGAAAAAAGACCCCCTTGGAGTTTTCTTTGTAGTTTTCAGACTCTCTAAACTATGAAAACACCATCGAGCATGTACTAGTTTGGGCTCATAAAATCCACGAATTAGTACTTTATCAAGCATTCTTCTGTCTTTTTTTCAAGCTTGCAAAAAATGAAGATGGTCCCGATTTTGATTTCTTGTACTCGTTAAACCTTTACAAGAAAGAGGGGAAGGGAAGTTCATTCACATGTTTTTTACATCATGGTAGAAAGTCTTGTTTCCTTGAACAAAGAATCAGTTTTTATTCTATCAATAGTTGGGTCCTAGTATTTTGACCTTATCCCGATATTGAGTTTCTTACTCCTCGATTTGGTCTCTTTTCCAATTATATGGGGAATCTATCAATGTCTCCTACATTGCATATTTGTGTCGTTGGTCCTTTTGTGTCAAAAGCTGCCTAAGTCACTTTTGTGTTCTGCTCAATGTTCAAGGATTAAACCTTTGTCAGCCATTCTGCAGTTTCCTTAACCTTTTGTGTCAGCCATTCCCTGGTATCAGTTCATTACATCATGTCTTCAGTGTTTCTTGTCATGAAATTAAATACCAATTGTAGATCCAATTAGTCTTTGACTTACCTCGTGTTGGATGATGAAGGATGCCTTAATGCCTTCCTTCCAACGGATCTCTTCCTATCGACTGCAACACATCTTGATCTGGGGATGATATTTAGAGTTTTATTACAGTACCTTGGGGATTGTAGTTATCAGTGGCAATTTCCCTCGCTATCGGGTAGTGGGAATACCTTAATGTCACCTACTTGATGGATTGTTCAAGTGTTCGACTTCAAGTCCTTGTATTCACACTTGTTAGAATGTACTAGGTACCTTGGGGAACATTTTCATTAATGGTGGTTTCCCTCATGTTCATTAATGGTTCTCATTATTGACCGGTAATCAAACGGTTTCCTCCATGTTGGACTTCAACTCCTTTATTCGCATGGTTAGGATTTGTACTTTTTGGGCGGTTTGGATTGGAAACCTTGGGCTGATAGTAGCATCATCATTTTGCTATTTCTCAAGCTGTGCAATACCTTGTCACACTTTATATGAAATTTTGTTGAGACATATATCCACCTTGTATTCTTGTGGCTATGATCGATTGTTGAGCATGGATCCACCTTGTTCATTTGTGGTCATGACTCCATTCGATTTGATATGGCACCTTTTTGCATATTAAGCGACCATGATAGTTTCGTCAGTTATACATATGTTGGATCTACCTATATCTTTATGGCAATGATTTCTACATGGACTTGTATGTCCTAGAGATCAGTTTTTGTCTGACATTTATCTCTCTTTCAGGTACCTTTGTTCGAGCCTTTTGATCTTGGATTCTCTGCTCTCTCCATACTCAACTTTTTCCTTTATAATGTATTTCGGCTATCATCTTCCCCTATAACCTCATACATTAGGGGGAATCTGTTATAGCGGAAAATGACACATCTCTACCTGTGACCACTTTCCTATGTTTTCGTCGCATGTCGACACTTCCATGACAACACTTCATGAAAGTCACTAAAAAAACACCTAACTTGGAGGACCCATATCTTGAGTTTTGTAACTCCGTTTGACCTCATCTCTACATCGTTGGAAATATATTTCTGTTATCTAAAACTTTATAGAAGACACAAAAGTCTGAAAATGCCCAAAAATATCTTAAAAATGAGTTTTTTGATGTGTACGCAAGTTTCCTTAAGGAAACCCGTATACGGATGTGAGTTGCTATATATAATAGTCACATACGCCTTAAATACATGAATTTATCCATTGAAACCTGCGTATACCTCCTCGTGTACGTGAATGTTGTCTTTGCAACAAGCGTACGTCTCCTTAAAATGTCAAAAAAATATGTATTTTGAAATTCGGGTAATTTGGGTAGTTATGCAATTGACTCCTTCAGTAGTAACTACTTTTTCTTCGACCCTAACTCTTCATTAAGCATATAAATAGAGGTAGGGAGGGCCATTAGAGGAGACATGACTCTTTGCATCATTATGATGGAGGAATTGGGACTCTCTTTTCCCACACCTTTTCCCTAGAAGCATTCTCCTTGTGTTGCAGAGCTTGGAGGCTGAGGTTCTTGGAGAAGAGAAGCAGCAGAACTAGATCAAGGTTTCTTGAGGTTCCGAACTTGAAGAGAAGGTATATTTGTAATTGTTTTCAAGATTAATAAATATGTGATGTCCTTCTTCTTCCCAAATAATTTTTCGATGTGTGATTGAATCTTTGTTTATGATCATATTATGATGTTAATAAAATTATTATTTAATGTTTATTTGATTATCATTGATTTATATGTCGTCATATTGGCTTGAGGAAGGTATAATTCATTTTGGAGTTATCTTGGAGCAAGAGGAGCAAGAGGAGCGAGAAGAGGATTGAAGGGCAGCTTGGATCAACCTTCATTTGGATAAGGTATGAACCATTCTAATCTCTGAATATTGTTTGTATTTACTTACAGAACCATTTGCATCCACCTTTTAACCCCAGTACGTTGATGGCTTCTTAAAATCTAGCCACAGGAAACTTTCCTTTACAACAGTCCCTAAACATTTAAAATCTTGATATGGGAATCAAATCCCATAATATTTCCTTCCACCATAATCCATGCAACTATTTCAAGGGACTTAAAATCATCGCATATTGGATCCCAAGCCAAGAGCATTCTACCTGACAAACTAGAAGTGTCTAAAGAAAAACATTTCCACATAGGTTTAATATTTAGAAAAAAATCATATGCAACATTTGAAGAAAACATAGTTTCCCACAATTAAATAATAGAAGGATTGATGGTCACTACTAATCTCTTGATAGCATCTCATTGGAGAGATACCAAATCCCTCTGATATTGAGGGAAACTAGTTTCTTTGAGGAACGTCATTTTGGGAAGCATCCACTCTAAGAGTCCCAGAGATAGAAAAAAAGGAGAAACCTCACAATTTGAGTCAAGTCCCTTTTGAAAAAGTAAAAAAACTATGGGATTTCAAAAATGAGGTTCTAAATTAGACTCCAGATAAATTTTCCCCTTTTTACTATAAGGAGGCTTTCTAGTCTTATTCTTTGATCAAATAGAGGATATAGTAAAAGTATCAAATGTTCCATCAAAGATAGTAGAGTAGTTAGGGACAGGTTTTGTTAACATAGAATCCTGCAGAGAAGGAAAATCCTTAGGTATGGAAGGTTCTTGATTATCAGTAAGAGGCGAGGGAGAAAGAGTAATTGAAAAAGGTTGAACCTGAGGAACCAAAGAAGGGAGGTAAAAAACTGGGTCATTTCTAACATTATGGCTTGGATCCTTTTCCCCCAAAGAATAAAAACCAACCTTTGGTGGACTAGAAAAAGGACTATTAGACTCCTTCTATTCAGAATACAAGGAGTTAGACTGATTGTCCCCTCGGTGAAACCCTAATACCCAAACTATAAAAGGAACTTATGAAGAAATATGAGATAGAGAAGCAATTGTAGGAAGCTTATCTCAAAACCCCCTAATTAACTCAAAACAATAAAAATTTAATAATTTTGAGATTACACCAAGAGACACCAATTTCACAAGAACTTGGACAAAACTAAAAAAGTTACCCAAAATTCTGATTTTGAGGAAGCATCCAAATGAATAGGTAACTTTAGGCCTAAGTATAACTCATCTGGACCCTGAAAATAAGGAGAGTTATACAAATATTCATTTAGAAATTCAAAATGAGAATTAGGGCACCCAACTTTTACATGGTCAGTCTGTGGACACTTGTGACATCGAAAATGGATTTTTCAATAACCCAAAAGTTGGACAAAGGATCCACCATCTAAAACAACTTCAAATTCCTTTAGTAAACACTCTTTAACTTCGATTTCAACTAACATACATGGAATTTTCTTGTCTAAATCCAAAATATGCTCCTCTTCCATAAGGATAAACCTTCTAATAGAACTAGTAATCGGGATAGAACCAACTAGACACTAGTAATCCAAGGGAAATCCTACTAACATAACTCACAAATGACGCTTCTACAATTTCTCTTTCTAAGGGTTTAACCCAAAATGCCAATGAGTTAAAATCAAGGATCCATTTTTAATAACCGAAATTTGCTCCTCAAACTCTTTTCTATCATCCTATGAGAGAAACTGAAAACATAGCCACATGTTCATTTACATTAAAACTATGGTAACATTTTTTATAATACCTTTCCACTTTAGATGAATCCATTCCAAAATTTCCATCCGAGAAATTTTGACAAATTCAAATTTTCCTAAAGAACTTTATTTGACATAGAAATGACCATGTCAAAAGTAACATCTTTACCAAGGATACACAGAGAACAACCTCATTTCACCTTTTCTCTCTTTATTCTCCTTCAATCCTTGAAATGATCAACGGAAGTAGGCATTTTACCAAAACACAAAGAAAAATGATCCTCCCCAACTAAAGAATTGCTAGGAGTACAAAAATGAGAAAGCAAAGATTCCAACAAGATGACCCAAGAAGTTATATCCATAGGGAAGTTTAGGTTTTTTTACCTCCCAGTGAAGAGAAACAAGCAGGCACATAGTCCACAAAAGAAGCAAGGTTTGTCTTTACCCTAAGGCCAAAAAAATTCGAACAAGGAGACAAAACTTGTCGATCATTAGATAAACCATCAAATGTAATGAGCCAATGATACCTTGACAAAGATGTGACTGGAGACCTCAAATCACCCAATCCACGTGTCTCAATATCTCCATCAAAAATCCTGCAATTGGCCATAATAAAATAGGGGAAGGCCAGAAAAAGAAAAAACTACAATAAAACATAGACACCCTAAAAATAAAAAAAGATAAAAGGAAAGTTTTGAGATTTTGCAGCTAAGTAAATTCTCATTTTTTTACTTAAGGACTACCTTGAATCCACTAAAGAAGGGTGCAAAACCTGCCCAAACAAACCCCATTAAGTTTTACCAAAGAATACATAATTTCCCAAGCTCCAAATTCTTTTTCCGCTCCTTAAAATTAAGTTTATTGATTGAACTTTATCCTCCCATAATTTAATTGTTAATATATCCTCAAAATACAATTAGTGTCAAATAAAGTAAATAAAATTAGTATCAAATAAAAATATAAATATTAGAAAAATAATAATAGTTAGCTAAATAACCTTTTTAACCATAACTTTTAATTTTTTATATTAACAAATCTAAAAATTTTACCATAATCTATTTTTATGTTAAAAAATTCATCCATTAAATTATAACTCTATACCTTTAAGTTTAGAAAATCATCTATCAAATTATTGACTAAAATAAACACTTAATTACGTTGATAGGCATTTTTTCTCCGAAGTCGCTTTTCGAAAAACTTGTACATTTTTAGTCGTCCCTCTGACCATTCCAGTTGTTACATCTGTCCTTGTGGTTGTCAACTGGGTTTTTTTTGTTTTCATGTAGTTTTTTGGTATCTTCTCTATGCTTGCTATCCTGCTCTTGAGCCCGCAATTTATTGGTATCTGCTCTATGCTTGTTGTCCTACTCTTGGTCCCACAATTTATTGACCTTTCATAGTAGGTTTGCTTATTAACTCTATTTTTTCTGATCTATCACTTTGCTTTATCTACACGTCAATGAAGCTGGTCACATGTGTTTGGCTCACATATATTGTTCACAAAGTATAGTTCAGGGAAAGAAAAGGAACAAACATCACACTATTTGATATGTACATTTAATGATGTAACTGAGGGATTTCTTCCACACATTTGTTTCTCATCCTAGCATAGCACTGAGTGGCATGCACCAACTACAAATACTGAACCTTCTTCAGAGTTATTCCATGCATTTGCTGCTCATCCTAGCATAGTAGTGAGTGACATGCACCAAATACAAAGCCTGCACCTTCTCCGGAGTTCTTCCACACATTTTATGCTCATCCTGGCATAGCACTGAGTGACATGCACAAACTACAAATCCTAAACCTTCTTGGGATTTCTTCAACGCATTTGTTCCTCATCCTGGCATAGAACTAAGTGACATGCACCAACTAAAAATAGTGAACCTTCTCCATAGTTAGTCCACGCATTTGTTGCTCATCATGGCATAGCACTGAGTGACATGAACCAACTACAAAGAATGAACCTTCTCATGATTTAATCCAAACTTTTTTTGCTCATCCTTGCATACCACTGAGTGACATGCACCAACTACAAATCCTGATTTGGAGTTATTCCATGCATTTTTTTCTCATCCTAGCATAGCACTAAGTGACATACACCAACTACAAATCCTAAACCTTTTTGGGAGTTCTTCCATGCATTTGTTGCTCATCTTGGCATAGCACTGAGTGACATGCACCAAATAGAAATAATGAACCTTCTCCGAAGTTCTTCCACGCATCTGTTACTCATCCTGGCATAGCACTGAGTGACATGCACCAACTACAAACCCTGAACCTTCTCGGGAGTTCTTCCACGCATTTGTTTCTCATCCTAGCATAGCATCGAGTGACATGCACCAACTACAAATCATGAAACTTCTACAGAGTTCTTCCACAAATTTGCTGTGCATCCTAGCATATCACTCAGTAAAATGCACCAACTACAAATCCTGAACCTTCTTGGGAGGTATTCCATGCATTTGTTGCTCATCCTAGTATAACACTGAGTGACATGCACCAACTACAAAGCCTGAACCTTCTCCATCCAATCGCAATAAATTCATCCCCTACTCTGATGGACACATTTCACCACAATAAAAGACATGAGTGTCATTTTTTTAATGAAGGAAGGTCACTAGACATCTTATCAATCTAGTGACCAACCTCCATATATATTGTTGGGCAGAAATGCAAAGGTGCACATGTTTATGCCGCTAGGAGTTCTTTCTCTAAGGGTCATTTTAATAACTTGCCACATGTCTTCAAAAAGGATCAGAAAAAAGGTTTACCTTAATTCCCATACTTAGCTTTTGTGTTCCAATTGGTTTGTCACTCAAATGAACACAAACACAATAGAATATACATAATTGAATTTACCTTAATGATTATACTTAGCTTTTTTGTTCCACTTGATTTGTCATTCAGGGGAACACAAACACAATAGAATATACATAATTGTAAATTTTATTTGTCACTCAGTTGAACACACACACAATAGAATATACAATATACTCCTAAATGTACCTCAAATTAATATTGTTGGGATGAATATAAAAGGTTTAATGCTATTTAAAGGTACAGTGAAAGTGGAAAAGTACAAAAATGTGAAAGAGGATAAAAAAACAAGTTTACCTTAATACTTATACTTAGCTTTTGTGTGCCAATTGATTTGTCACTCAGGTGAACACAAACACAATAGAATATACATACTCCTAAATGATCTTCAAATTAATAACGTTACGATAAATATAAAAGGTTTAATGCCATTTAAAGGTATAGGGAAAGTGGAAAAGAGGAAAAATGTGAAAAGGATCGGAAAACAAGTTTACCTTAATGCCTATACTTAGCTTTTGTATTCCAATTAAGTGGTCAAAATGACCTTCAAAATAATAATGATGGGATGGATAGAAAATGTTTAATGCCATTTAAAAGTACAACGAAAGTGGAAAAGTCAAAAAATGTGAAAGAGGATCAGAAAACAATTTTACCTTAATGCTTATACTTAGCTTTTGTGTTCCAATTAATTTGTCACTAAGGTGAACACAAACACAATAGAATATAAATAATCCTAAATGATCTTCAAATTAATAATGCTCGGATGAATATAAAAGTTTTAATGCCATTTAAAGGTACATTGAAAGTGGAAAAGTCAAAAAATGTGAAAGAGGATCAGTAAACAAGTTTACCTTAATGTTTATACTTAGTTTTTGTGTTCCAATTGGTTTTTCACTCACATGAACATGAACACAATAGAATATACATAATTGAGTTTACCTTAATACTTATTCTTATCTTTTGTGTTCAAATTGATTTGTCGCTTAGGGAATACAAACACAATAGAATATACATAATTGTAAATTTGATTGTTAAAAAATATAGAATTAATAATGGTAAAGTTTCAAAGAATGACTTATTTGTCCATTTTGTTTCACTTAATAAATTATATTGTCATAGTTTTTTGAAAAAAACAAATAATAATTAAAAGAAAATGTAAAATTTGCAAAATATTAAGAAACTTTTTTCCAATTTACTTGAATTAAATATAAAATTTTAGAAATTCCATGTACATTTTTGTTGTTTTAAAGAAAAAGTTTTAAATTATATAAAAACAAAATTTTCAAAATTTTTCCATTTATTGAATTTGCATTCACCATGATATTGTTATTATTATTATTATTATTATTTTTAACAGAAACCTTGAAGATATTATATTATATTAAAAAATGTGTAGCCAACAAAGCATACAAGATAAGAGGTCTGAGACCTGCATAAAGTACTGTAAAAACCCAAAATTACAGAAATGTTTGAGCTGAAAAACTAGAGTCTTAAACTTGTAACTAAGCCAAAGTAAACTTATGTAACCCTTCGAAGGGTAGATTTGAACATAGACACCTAAAACAAAAATGGAAAAAAAAACATAAAATACCCATTAACCTAGATTTGCTCCTGCTATTTTCTTTTTGGGTCTTTGACTGGCTGAACCACAGAGGCTTCTTCCATTGCCTAATCTCTGGTAGGGGAGTTATGGATGTGGCTTATTTGGTTCATATTGACCAACTTCTACAAGTCCTCCTTCAAATAACCTATAGTTCCCATTAAATCATGCAAATCTCGATGATTGTATTCAATTCAGGTATCTTGATTTTCAATCTCACGAGCCATCCAATCCTTTTTTTTGCTTCCTTCAGTTACACCTCTATTCACTATGTAGTAGAGACATCCTAAATGTTTCTTGATATCCTTGAGAGACTGTTGGAGGTCTTCCAGAGTAACTTCCTTGTTTTCCATTTCTTTCTGGGATGAAATCAGAACTGAGAGCGTTGCAAGGTCTTTTTCTTGAGGACTGGGAAAGAAATCTATGCGTAAGATGCTTAGGGCTCCAAGGAGAGAGAGAAAGACCCTTCAAAGGGTGAGTTTTGTACACCAGTCAACCAATTCTATACCCTAGAAGAAGGACCATTCATTGAGCCAATATTTTTAGAATCTGCTCGAGACAACCAGTTCGCATAACCAAAGGAAAAATATTTCACGCTACAATAATACCCTTCTTCTATTTTACTGATACCTGTCACATCTCTAGCAGCTTCAATACCAGGGAAAATTCTTTCCACATCGAAGGGATCCTTCTCTACACCGACTGAAATGAGTTCAGTTCTTGATGGAGCAAGAGCATAATGAGCATTGGGACCTGAAGGAGAATTCATTTGGAGGTCAGCCTGGGATTGCCCGAGCATTCTAATCTGTCTGCACATGGAAAGGATTGCATTTAAGTCTTTCACATGGGCTATGAGGGGAGATATGGGTTTCGGCATCCATGCTTCCTATCGGATGGAAGATCGTTGGAAAGAGAAGGAGATTCTTCATTCTAGAATGTTCGCTTCACCCATGCTTGACACATAATGCATGAGTGGATTTCGTGCATTGGGTTTAGACTACCCTTGGGACCTTTTAACCAAAAAAATATTCTTAGGGGACATAAAAACTATTGTTTAAGTTTCCCTTCACCTTGGTAGATCCAATTTTTAGCTTGGTACCTTGGTTTTCCACCTTATCATCCTCTGAATTGTTGCCTCACATGATGTGGAGATAGGACACTTGAGCATTTGCAGTAACTTGATGAATGTGCTCATATATTCTTTTTATTTTGACCACTCCTTTGTTGTAGCCATTATTCATTTTGTAAATTACTTGCTTAGAGTCTCCTCGAAGAGTGATTTTGGAGATATTGAGTTGTCTTGCTAGATTCATTCCGAAGAAGAGCACAAGCCATTCGGCTTCATTATTGACTTTTTGACAAAGTCTCCACGCATATGAAGACACTATATTTCCTCCGGGATCAAAGATGATCCCACCTGCACTTGCCTCCCCGATTATTTAAAATTATAAAAATATTACTTTAATCCATTTTTTATTCTCTATTTAAAATTACAAAAATATTATTTTAATTTAATTATTTTATTTAAATTAAAAATATATATATTAATTAATTTTTTCTTTTTTATTTAAATTACTGAAAAGAGTATTTAAATTATTTTTAAATTGCTAAAAATTGTCATATTATCCTAGTTTTTTATATTTTTATTAATATTTTGGTTAAAGGCCCATGTGTATATCAAATCACTATTAAATAGAACAATACATGTACAAGGATATTGAAATCTAAAAATATATTATGAAATGTGAAAAATATTGAAAACATTAATTTTGGAAAAATTATTGTGAAGTATTATTTTTTTAAATTTAAGCATTATGTTTATGTATAAATATCATTATGGATTAAGTATATGTTTTTCAAATCTAATATAAAAAGCTTCAAAAACACTTATTTTAGAGACAAATTTTATGTAAGCTTATATCACAAGAGTATACAGAAAGTAGATCATTATTCAGTACATATAGAGAATTATTATTTAACTAAAACATGTTCACCATAGAACACTTGTTTTTATTTCCAATTTGAAATTGAAATTGCTATTTTAACTACTTTATGTGTAAAAAATTGTCATATAAACCCTAGATCCTAGGTTGAAGGTTGTGATGTAGCAATATAATTTTGTAATACATATTGAACTTTTTGTTGTGCATACACATTAAAAACCAACAAATTGTTGCACAGTGAGATTTTTACATTTCATATCTAAATATCATTATGTAATAAATACCTAGCTCAAAAGGGAAAACTAAAAGGCCTAAGGAAAAAATGAATGAATACACAAAATGAATTTAACATCAATATCTCATCCTAGAGTAGATGCACACATGACAGTATTATGAAGTTGAGAACACATATACAATTTAAAATTATACAAGCAATAAACATTACACATAACTTGCAAATGATATATTTTAGCACAATATTTCACAATAAGTCTTGGCATTTCATAGTATATATTATATGCAGGATGCCTCAAATCTAAAATCGCATAGAATTCAAATGTATCACATACAAAAGGAAAATAGAAAAATGAATCTACACGAAATAAGCCAAAAAATCTACTATATAAAATTAATTTTCAAAAAAACAAATAGTCATTGAAAGCACATGCATACAAATTCCTTAAATCATGTTAAGATATTTATTCCCATTCAAGTTTGAGAGAGGTAGTTGGCACATTTAAATTGGACTAACATTCACCATAGTCTAAAGCTCACATTAGCTAACTGTTCACAGTACATCTAAACCACACTTCTTACATAAAATGCATTTCTAATGGTGAAAATCTAACTCATATAAATAGGCATAGCATCCAACATCTATCATTGATATTGTATGTTCCTCAAAGCACAATTTGTAGTTTCCCTTCCAAAGATCTCTAACTATCCATCAAAACTTATACCATTCATCAACAATAATAAAATGTTAATCAATATTTACATAGTTATTGAAAACAAGTTTTTAGTAAAATGTCATTTTTCTACAAAGGTGATTTTAAAGAGTCAACGAATATTTACATCTTAACAAGCACAATGAAAATTACTCTAAGGGAAAGAATGGAATTTTTATTAACCTTGTCTAAAAATTTAAAACATCTTAGAACTACACATACACTAAAAAATAATCCTTAGAGTATCTACAAATAACAATAATATAAAACTACAATAAAATAGTAAAATTACTTTGGAAAATACATTTACATATTTTTATGTACAAAAACATCAACATCCCAATGAATATATATAGAATTGATAAACCTTGATAACTATTAATACAAAGCCACCCATCTTTCATTTGTAATTCAAAGTAAATGCTTGCTTATAATATTTTTGGGAATAAATGTCTCCTATATTAATCATCTCCTCAAATAATTTTTGTACATGCATAATCTAACTGCAATTTTTTCCTCTTGCTTTCCCAAGCCACTATTGTTCTCTCAACACCCATTCATAAGAAATGAAATGGCAATAAAATATCTCTCCTATATCTCTTGTAATGAGTGAAACATTTCATTGCCAAAAACGTCAAGAAAGGCTAAAACATCACATTGCATGGTTATGCATGGATGAAAGTTATATGTAAGACAAATAGGAAATCTTTATGCTCAAAATTTTCTACAATCGTTTTCCCTGGTGGTTGGGGCGATCGGTTGTGGCCATCCCCACCCTAGGTCAAAACCCATGGCTATCCAAACATGACGCCTTCATATTAGTTTCAATGTAACGAAAACAAAAATCACTTTCACTTCCTTGTCTCTAAGAACGGTTTTTTTTGTTGCTTCCACATGAATAAAGTATACTCACCTTGCACCTTAATGTTGCAATGCGCTACTTTAAAGAACTAATGCTCATGTTGATCCTTCCATGTTTTTTTATCTAGCCAACTATTCCTTATATACAACTCTCTCCTTCTACTTCTTAATGTCTTGTTTCTCTTCCTCTCCCATCAATAATTTATCTTTAACTTTTTTTTGTCTTATTTTTAAAAAGAAAATTAAATATAAATATAGTCCTTATTAAATATAACTCCTCTTCTTTGACAAACACTAAGTTAGTTTTAATTTCCTTTTCTAGCCACTTTACCCTTCAACATTGACCTATATCTTCTTAAAGCAATTGCTAATTAAACTTCTATCCAATATCTATCTAATAAAAAGTGTTATTATCCATTGTCATGATAACACTCTCCTTCATTTCACTTGTAATAATAAAAACTTCATTTCACTTATAATAATGAAAAGAAGAAACAATATCATATAACTTCTAATGACATTTTCATTTTCATTATAGTGTTGTTATCCATTGTCGTGATAACATGTTCCTTCATTTCACTTATAATAATGTTTTATGTAACTTGAATATGTAACTAATGTATTGATATTGATGATAACTTATGTATGATATTGTTAATAGCATACCTCAAGAAAACAACCACTGGCCCAACCACAACAAAGACAACATCAATTATAGCAATTCTGAAGCTTCAAAGATGATGTCCATTGGTAATGTTAATTTGTCATTTTGCTCTGATTTTCTTTGCTGTGATTTTCTTGTACATGGTTGATCTCAAAGGCTTTCTCCATAGCCCTTCAACAGAAGATAGGGCATTTCATATGAAAGGTGCGCTATGAGAACATGATTTTATTGTACATTGTTGATCTCAAAGGCTTTCCCATAGCCCGTCAACAACAGATAGGGCATTGGAATGAAAGGTGAAGCTACGAGAACATGTGTGTTGTTCAATGGCGGTGTAGCTACCATGGAACACACACATGGCCAACATACAACCATGGAACGCACACATGGCCAGCATGCAACAATCATGCATCCATCATGCATCCAGAATCGTTGTAACCTAAAATATTAGATATTACTTTAATTAACAATTAATGTTTAAGAATAATGCTATACTACTTTCAAGCATTACTTCATTAGCTATAAAAATGTTCGATAATTCTAGTTTCAACATATTCAAGAAAATGGAACCTCCACATCGATATGAGACCAAATAAGAGGAGAAATTTTCTGATTGATGCAGAAAAAGGTTGCTTATGCCTAATTGGTTGATAAAAAGATTTTTTATTGCGCCGAGAGGCGTATTCTACAGCCCGGTATGAGGTAGAAGTGTAATTCCGTGCTCAACGTGGAGATGACACGTGTCACATAAAAAAGTCGGCTTATATATCTATATATATACAAGTGGGCTTAATAATTAATAATCTTAAGTGTATATATATATAAGTAAATCAAAACACCTATACACACTTCAAAACAATACGTACAAGCTGGACCTTCGGAATAAGGCTCAGAGCAATTATAGATTTGTCTCATGTATGCGAATGTGTATAATTTAAGTTTCTATATCAAGTATGCATATGAGAAACTATTGAATTATAGAAACTGTATATGCGAGTGCAATTGTTGTTTGATCCCTCTAGGCGCATGATAGAGCCGCGTAAAGCTGGATCTAAGCTGGTACCCTAGAAAAGTAAGTTAAGATAAATAGTTACAATTTGTATTGGGCATTTTGCAGACTAATGAAAACTGCGGCTACCTGGCAGGGATTAATAATGAATATCATAGAACTTCTAATGACATTTTCATTATAGGCTACTGCATCTAAGGTGGATTGGAAACAATAAAAACCAAACTTCGAATCCATTTTAAATTACAGTCATCCTTAACAAACATGTAAGTTCGGTCCATCCAAAGAACCAACAGCAAAGTCAATGGTTGACTTTGAAGTTGGTCGGTTGAATAGACAGAACGTAAATGTTTTTTAAGCTTCGAACAACACAAAAACAAACAAACTAATTGTACTAGGAAATGTAACTTACAAACCTGAAAAAATGAAATTTATGGTTGGAACCTCGAGAATTTGTTTTTTATGTGGCGAGAACATGTGTGTATTGTAAACCACATGGAAGGGGAAGGGGAAGGTGAGTGGAACATCAGCAGCAGTCGAAGCGACGGGAAGCAATGGCGATACTCCAACAAAGGAATGCCGGAGCGTAGGCAGCGTGGGAAACACTATTTGCAACAGCAAGGACGGTCGAAGGCAGCTGGACCAACGTGGGCCAAGGTGGAAATTCATGGCGGTGTCACATGACAGTGATGAGCCTCCCCAATGTGAAAGTGTTCAGCAGTCGCAGGCCGTGGAAGAGAAAACAGAACGGAAACGCGTGGCCGTGAACGATAAGGTTTTGGATTCTGGAACAGATCATCAATCGAAGAAAAAACGTGTTAAAGAATTGCAGAGCGACGCTAATACCGAGCTTGTAGTACCTCCTTTGTCTCACGATAATCCCGCGAATGAGAAAGAAATGAAGGAATTGAGTGAAGCTGATAGCTTGATTCATAATCTCCGCTACTTAATTTGCACTTCCTTTCCTGTGGTGTCCAGAATTCAAGAAGAACAAATACGGGAGCAGCAGGAGGAGGCTATGATTCAGAGAAAATCAGCACAAAACTTGGAGCTTCCCGAGTATCTTGTTGGACTAGATGCGTGTGTTTACTGTAATAACTGCTATACATCCATCATAGGTCTTCTCAGAAACTGTGCAGATTGTAACTATCATCTTTGTCTTACTTGTTGTCAAGAGCTTCGCGATGGGTTAGAACCTGTAGGTGCTTCAGCAGAGTCATCCAACGAACAGTACTCCACGAAGAGACAACAGGATGCCAAGAGAGAGAATGAAAAGACTACAGAACCAGAACAAATGAGGGATAAGTTAGAGTTTCCACCATTACGATTTTGGAAAATTAATAATGATCTTTCGATCCCATGTCCGCCCATTGAACGTGGTGGTTGTGGAAATAGTTTGTTAGGACTAGAGTGCACGACGCCTGGTTCAAATTGGATTGCAAAGATTGAGGAAAAAGCAAAGGAAGTTGCTTTGAATTATCAATTTCCAGAATCATTGAGAGATTCCCAAGCATGTTCTGAGTGTTTCAAGCCTAATTCTGAGCTTTCTGATAAGTTAAGAAGAGCAGCTAACAGGCAGGATGGTAGTGACAACTATTTATATTGCCCATCCGTTCAAGATGTCAAGGGCGAGAGACTTGAGCATTTTCAGAAGCACTGGAGAAGGGGCGAGCCTGTAATTGTACGAAATGTTTTGGATAGTACAACAGGGCTGAGTTGGGACCCAATGGCCATGCGACGGGCTTTAAGTCAGACACAGAAAGACCGGTTTTCGAATAAGACCAACACAGTGGTTGCCATTGATTGCCTGAATTGGAGTGAGTTTAAGATCAATATAGGTGATTTTATTAAAGGTTATCAAGAGGGAAGGAGCCACGATAATCACTGGCCCCAGATGTTGAAATTGGAGGATTTGCCTCCTGCACATTTCTTCGAGGAGAGTCTGCCACGACATGGTGATGAGTTTATCAGTACGTTACCTTTCAAGGAGTACACACATTCTGAATCTGGGATTCTAAATCTGGCCACAAAACTTCCACCGGGCTTCGTCAAAGACGATTTAGAACCCACAATTAGCATAGCTTATGGCACCAGAGAAGAACTTGTTAGAGGAGATTCAGTCACTAAGTTGCACTTTGGCATGTCTGATGGTTTCAATGTTATAATGCATACTGCCGAGGTCAAGTTCTCAGATTGCCAACAAAAGAAAATTGAGGAATTGAGAAAAAATTACAGAGAAGAAGATGGGTTCCCGGAGATTTCAGGGGAGATAGAGAACGAAAACTCCGACTTTGGAGGCGCTCTTTGGGATATTTTTCGGAGAGAGGACGTACCCAAATTACACGCTTATCTGGAGAAACATAGTACAGAATTCAGGCACTTGAACTGTGAGCGTATTACAGAGGTTATTCATCCTATTCATGATCAGACGTTTTACCTAAACACTGAGCATAAGAGGAGGCTGAAAGAGGAAAATGGAGTAGAGGCATGGACGTTTGAACAAAATCTTGGCGACGGTGTCTTTATTCCAGCTGGGTGTCCTCATCAAGTTCGAAACCTCAAGTCATGTATAAAAGTGGCCTTCAATTTTGTATCGCCTGAGAACTTACAGGAATGTATTCAATTGACTCAAGACTATCGCAGGGCGAAAATAGACAAGTTGGAGGTGAAAACGATCATTCTCTATGGAATGGAATCGGCCTTGGAGGAACTCAACAGCTTGATCGAAGCGAACAAGGGAAAGGGTATAGCATCGTAGAAAATGTGGATTCGATCCTTCTTTGAGTCCTCCACAATTTTTTTTATGTCAACGTGTTTCGGTTGAATTTTTCTTTCTTAAATCATCTTTGTTTTTGGATGGGTGCTTTGATAGAACATACTCGTTACTTACTGCAGGCCGCTCTATTAATTCTGGAGAGCTTCATTACATTTGGAATCTAAAATAGAGTTTGTATTTTAGGAGGTAGTCTAATTTTGTGGAAGAAATAAATGTTTAGAACTTGATATTATGAAATATTAAATATTTATTGGAAATATTAATTACAAGTATATGCGTATCACATCGTTGTTTGTTCAATTAGAGTTTTTTAATTTGGGTCATCATTTTAATAGTTCTTGACTTGTTAACTTATTTTGATCGGGATGAGTTTTGGTTTATGACGATGGATGATAATTAATATTTGTTGTTTATTAGTGTCCATGACATATATTCATGGTTCAGATAATAGTTTATTAAGATGATTTGTGTTATTTGTATGGTTATCAATATTTATAGGTTTTATTTTCTTTATTATTATGGCATAGAGAGACTCTCACTTATATCAATGTACATCTCATGTATATATCTTATTAATTAGCCATGTATATATCTCGTGACTAGATTACTATTATCTTCAATTTGAGACTCTATAATCGTTAATTCTTTAGTATTTTCTTATGTTTTTGTAATGTCCCCAACCCTTATGAAAAGAAAAAGGTTCTAAACTTTGGTTTAAGAACAACAGAATAATGTTAAATGATTAATTAGAGTTCGATCTTTAATAAATATTACTAAGATTTCGTTACTTAATTAAATTAGTTATTAAATTGAAAATAATTTGTCGTCCTTAATTAAATAATCTCAAAACTTACTAAAATATATCAACATTTAATTTAATTTCATAACAACATTCAGTGCATGAATAATGAATCTATCATCATAGTGTGATTAAGGTCTTACATTAAATTCTTATACTTCGTAGAGATTATTGAAAACATAGTTTATAATTGTCAAGTATTTTGTTGTTAATAGTTTGCATATTTAATTAGTTTGTGGTGTTGTTCGGTGTGTGAGTTCAATGAACGTAAACACGAAGGAAAACAAACATCAAGAAACATAGGTGGGATGTAACCTACAACCACACCACAACCAAGGAAAAACAAAAGGCATCGGCTACAATCACAACCCACAAAATCACCTCCCAATGGTTGTCCCCTACAACCATTTTTCACTAATATACTTTAGATTGCATCGATGCCTCCCTCCATCCATCAATCAATATTACATTCATATGACATTATTAAAACTCAGATTTGAAAATTGGATTAGATCCATGCATAGAGTATTTCCAATCTAACAACTGGTGCGCTCAACGTGGCACCAGAAAAACTGTTGGACCAAAACAGACATATCTTGGTCATCGAGAATTCTTTTTCAACAAAAGGAAAGGAAATACTTACTGGAAACATTGTTGAGGACACAATGGAATAGGTCCCAAAGCAAAAAAATGAATATATATTTGTGAACCGGAACATATGGTTTTTCCCCTCCTAGTACCATAAATTCATAGTTATAGTTTTTGAAGAAGAGAAAGAAGAGAATAATTAATATCATCTCGGATTTGAATCCTACGAAGTCCATCCTTCCTATAACTACATTATTACATACAATAATCAAGCATATAGATAATTCAATTCAGCCACCTTTGCACATAATCATCATAATAATATGTTAAAACATAAATATGATCATATGAGAAATACTTATCTCAAGATATGGGCAGCCAGCTACAGCGAGATGGCTTTCATCCCAACTGTAGACACCTTCAATCCTTAATCACTTGAACAAGTTACTCTCGAGCTGAGACCATGGATCCACAGGTAAAGGAACACTTAGTCTAGCAACTCTCAGAACTACCTCTTCTGGGAACCGCAATTCTTCCCACTACTACTTTCATGTCTGTCTCCACTGCCTGTGGGATATGACATAGCCCGTCATTCCCATTTCATCGCTTCCTGCATGAGAACTTGGATTAGTATAGTGATAGAATGCAAGCAAAGGGAAAACAACTAGACTAACTCTAATTCTCAATACGCTCTCAATCCTACCAACATTTCCAACATTGATAGATAACACAAGTCACATGGTCCAAAGCTCAACTAGATTAACTTCAACAAGGAGAGGGCATATAAATTTACAGCACAACAAATCCAACACTAAATGAGAGGGATCAACTCAAATTAGAGAGAGGTAAGTTTTAAGATTCATCATGGAGACTTAATCGAATTAGTGGAGTGGTGGCTTAGTGAAAGGATTCCGTGTTGGTTGTGGAGCCTAATCTTCCAAATCCAGAGATATTACTTAGTTGTGATTGTAACCTAGGAGTATTGTGCACTCATTCCCCCTTCCTTGGGGTTCAGGGCAGCGCCCCGAAAAAGGGGGTTCAGGGGCAACGCCACCGAGACATGGGGGTTTGGGGGAAGCACCCCTGAGACACAGGGGTTCGGGGGCAGCGCCGCCGAGAAAATGGGGGTTCGGGGGTGGAGCCCCCGAGAAAATTTGTGGGATGTGTGTTGGCCAACAGTATTATGGACCCATGGTATTGGGTTAACCCTAGAATTTTCCCATTGTATTTCCCGTATAAAAGAAAGCATTGTAAAATGACTGAGTATGGTATTGTATTGTATCCCTTCATCTTTGTGGACGTAGCCCATCGTTTGGGTGAACCACATTATATCTGTGTCTCTCTGTAATGTTTTAATGTGTTTTGCATCTTGTTTATTGCTTTAACTATATATCTGTTATTGCTCTACGGTCCTGTTTTCTAACAATTGGTATCAGAGCCAAAAGGTCTATTTGGTTAGTAAACTCGCAGGAAAGAAGAGTTCCTGGTTCGAGTGGGAGCAATGGCAGAAGAAGGAAAGTTTAGGGTCGAGAAATTTAACATCCAAAACTATCAGTTATGGAAGATGCAAATGGAGGACTATCTGTACCAAAAGAATATGTACTTGTCGTTGGGCGAAAAAGCAAAACAACCGACGGCTATGAAGGATGAAGAATGTGAGGTTCTTGACAGAAAGGCACTAGGAACAATACGTATGTTCCTGGCTTCGGCGGCGGCCTTCAATATTTTGAAAGAAAAAACAATAGAGGGTGTGATGAGCACATTGAGTAAGCTCTACGAAAAACCCTCGGCTTCTAACAATGTATTTTTAATGAAGCGTTTATTTAATATGAAGATGTCGGAAGGTGGATCTGTTGCTGACCATTTAAATGAGTTTAATACACTTACCAGTCAGTTAAGTTCTATAAAAGTGAACTTTGATGATGAGGTTAGGGATCTTCTAATCTTGTGCTCATTGCCAGAAATTTGGAATAGCTTGGTCATGGATGTAACTAACTCTGTCCCTAGTTCAAACACTCTTAAATTTGATGATGTTGTTGGTGTTATTCTTAGCGAGGAAATGCGAAGAAAAAACACAGGTGAGACATCAGGTAATGCATTGACCATGGAGAGCAGAGGGAGACAAAACGCGAGAGGAAGGAGCCCAGGAAATAGCTGCAAGTCTAAAAAGGGAAGATCCAAGTCCAGATTCGGAAAAATAGAGTGCTAGAACTGTGGTAAGAAAGGACATCTGAAGAAAGACTGTAGAGCTCCAAAGAAAAAAGGAGATAGACAACAAGAGACTACTCAGGAAGCGAATGTAGCAGGTGATGTGTTACAGGATGCTTTGATTCTTGCATTAGATAATACTATTGATTACTGGGTAGTAGATTCAGGGGCTTCATGTCATGCTGCACCCCATAGGAAATTCTTTCATGGTTATGTTCAAGGTGATTTTGGGCATGTGCTATTGGGGGATGATGAACCATGTAAAATGTTTGGAAAGGGTAAGGTACGGATTAAGTTAAATAATGGAAGTGAATGGCTGCTAAAGGATGTAAGGCACATTCCTGCTATGAAAAGAAATCTGATCTCAACAGGGCAGTTGGGAGATAGTGACTGTTTGTCTACATTTGGAGAAACGTGGTGGAAGATCAATAAAGGATCAATGGTAATTGCAAAAGGAGATAGGATAGGTACGTTATATTTATGTCCTCATAATACTAATTATTCTATCTCTGTAGCTTCCACAGAAATAGGTGTGGCGTTGTGGCATCATAGGCTTGGCCACATGAGTGAGAAGGGGATGCAGATTCTCCACTCAAGGAAACTGCTTCCTGATCTGAAGCAAGTAAGTTTGGAATTCTGTGAGAACTGTGTTTATGGAAAACAGAAGAGAGTTAGATTTCTCAGGGTTGGGAAACAAAAGAAGAGTGAAAAGTTAGAGCTTGTCCATATAGATGTATGGGGACTAGATCATGTACAATCTCTTGGTGGTTCTCGTTATTATGTTACTTTTATTGATGATGCAACTAGAAAAACTTGGGTTTATTGCATTAGAAAAAAATCTGATGTGTTTGATACTTTTAAGAAGTTGAAATCTTTGGCTAAGAATGAGACAAGAAAAAGGTTGAAATGTCTCAGATCTGATACTGGAGTCGAGTACTGCAGCAAGGAGTTTGATAGTTATTGTTCACACAATGGGATTCACAGAGAGAATATAGTCCCTGGAACACCCCAAGAAAATGGTGTGTCAGAAAGGATGAATAGAACGATCATGGAGCGTGCAAGGTGTATGAGATTGCATGCAGGGTTGCCCTTATAGTTTTGGGCTGATGCTGTAAACACTGTTGTTTATTTAATAAACATAGGGCCTTCAAGCACTTTGGATGGTGGCATTCCAGAGGAGGCATGGACAGGAAAATAGGTAAAATACTCATTTCTGAGAACTTTTGGTTGTGAAGCATTTGTCCATATTGATAAAGATGAAAGAACAAAGCTTGAGGCTAAATCGAAGAAATGTACCTTTATTGGATACGGGGTTGATGATTTTGGTTATCACTTATGGGATCTTAAAAATCACAAAATCATAAGGAGTAGAGATGTAGTATTCAATGAAAAGGTCACGTACAATGATCAGTTGTAGGGAAAGAAAGAATAAAAGGAAAACACAGAGTACACAGTGCTTGATGAAATCAAAGAAAATGAAGTTCCAAAAGCACCAGAAAATCAAGAGCAGCAGCAGGTACCTGAAAATCCTGAAAATGTAAGAATGTCTACTAGGTTAAGTAGACCCCCTGAACAATTTTATCCTTCACTGTATTATTTATTGATGACTAATTCTGGTGAACCAGAATGTTTTGAAGAAGCAATGCAGGTAGAAACTAGAAAGAAGTGGGAGCAAGGCATGGATGAGGAGATGGACTCATTGGTAAGAAACTAGACTTGGGATCTAGTTAAGTTGCCTGCAGAAAAAAAGGCATTGCAGAATAAATGGGTTTATAGGTTGAAGGAAGAAGATAGAGGAAAGAAGCCGTACAAGGCTAGATTTGTTGTAAAGGGGTTTGCACAAAAAAAAGGTATAGACTTTCATGAAATATTTTCTCCTGTTGTTAAAATGACTTCAATTAGAACTATTTTAAGTCTAGTTATGGTAGAAGATTTGCATCTTGAACAGTTAAATGTAAAAACGACATTTCTCCATGGGGATTTCAAGGAAGATATTTATATGCAGCAGCCACAAGGGTATGAGGTCAAAGGGAAGGAGAATTTGGTTTGCAGGTTGAAGAAGAGCCTGTATGGCCTGAAGCAAGCTCCAAGGCAGTGGTATTTAAAATTTGATAAGTTTATGACAAAACAAGGTTATTATAGATGTCATTCTGACCACTTTGTTTATTTCAAGAGGCTAGATAACAGAAGATATATTATTTTGTTATTATACGTGGATGACATGCTTGTTGCAGGGTCTAGCATGTAGGATATAAATGTGCTCAAAATAAAACTAGCTAAATCATTTGTGATGAAGGATTTGGGTGTTGCAAAGCAAATCCTTGGTATGAGAATAACAAGAGACAAGAAAAATCACAAATTGACGTTGTCTCAAGGTTATTACATAGAAAAGGTGTTGTAGAGGTTTAGAATGCAGAATGCAAAACTAGTCAGTACACCTTTGGCCAGCCATTTCAAACTAAACAAGGATATGTGTCCAGAGACACAGGAAGAGATAGATTACATGTCCAAGATTCCCTATTCATCAGCAGTTGGGAGCTTGATGTATGCCATGGTGTGCACAAGAC
>LPNX010075791.1:158474-193244 GCA_001517045.1 Pseudotsuga menziesii
TGTTGTGAGCAGGTATATGAATAATCCAGGTAAAGAGCATTGGAGAATAGTACAGTGGATTCTTAGGTATTTGAGAGGTACCACTTCTCATGCATTATGTTTTGGAGGTTCAGACACTGTTCTACAGGGATATGTTGATGCAGATATGGCTAGTGATAAAGAGAGTAGGAGGAGCACCACAAGGTATGTGTTTACTATAGGTGGAACAACAGTAAATTGGATTTCAAAACTGCAACAGGTTGTTACATTTTCAACAATGAAAGCAAAGTATGTTGTTGCTACAGAGGTTAGTAGGGAGATGATTTGGTTGCAGAGGTTCATGGAAGAATTGGGCAAGAAGCAGGAGAATAGTAGGTTGTATAGTTACAGCCAGAGAGCCATTCATCTTGCAAAGAAATCAACCATTCATTCAAGGACTAAACATATACAACTCAAGTACCACTTCCTAATATTTTTTCTAGATGAAGAATTGTTAAAACTGGAAAAGATTCACACTAGCCAGAATCCTGCAGACATGTTGACAAAGGGAGTAACCAAAGAGAAGCTAAGTTCATGCTCGGTTTCTGTTGGCCTTCAACCATGAAGGTGAAAATAAGAAATTTTCCAAGTCCAAGGTCCAAGGCATAGTCCAGCAAGTGCAGTAGTGGTGGAGTTGCTGTGATCAGTCTCCAAGTGGGAGATTGTTGGTTGTGGAGCCTAATCTTCTAGATCTAGAGATATTATTCAGTTGTGATTGTAACCCAGGAGTACTATAGACTCGTTCCCCCTGCCTTGGGGTTCGGTGCAACATCCTAAAAAAGGGGGTTTAAGGGTAATGCCCCTAAGACACGGGGGTTTGGGGGAAACGCCCCCGAGACACAGGGGTTCGGGGGTAGCGCCACTGAGAAAATAGGGGCTCGGGGGCAGAGCCCCCGAGAAAAATTTTGGGATGTGTGTTGGCCAACAGTATTGCAGACCCATGGTATTGGGTTAACCCTAGAATTTTTCCATTGTATTTCCCATATAAAAGAAAGCATTGTAAAACGACTGAGTATGGTATTGTATTATATTGGAAGAGAGACTGTGAGAGTTTGAAGAGGAAGTGCAATGGTTTTTCTACAAGGTGTATCCCTTCATCTTTCTGGACTATAATAAAAGGATTGGCAATTTCTTTGTGGACGTAGCCCATTGTTTGGGTGAACCATGTTATATCTGTGTCTCTCTGTAATGTTTTAATGTGTTTTGTATCTTATTTATTTCTTTAATTGTATATCTGTTATTGCTCCGCGGTCCTATTTTCTAACATTCCCTTCCCGAATTAGCACCATGAGGAGGAGTTACCAAAAACTTAGGGGAGCCATGAGGAGCACACGAAGGCACATTAATTCATAATCAGGCTTACAAAACATCAAGGAAGGAGAAATATGTGAGAGAGTGCATCCAATAGGGTCATAAATACCATGGAAGTACAAAAATAGGATCATCAATGCATAGTGTAAGATTGGAAGCTAGAAAATAGCTTGCAACCCCTAAAGACTAGGAAAATGGCTCATAAATGACCAAAAACACATAAATGTGATGGAATATCTTCCCAAGGAGGGCTCCCTAGGAAATAAGGTCCCAATAAGGTTTGCAAAAGATTCAATATTAACTCCATAGTCCATAAATATTGATAATAGGGTGCATTGTACAAGGTTTGGGTGACCAATATTGTTAATCTCACCAAGGTGCAAATATGAATTGGGATGGACAAACTTAAGTCAACAACAATTTATAAAGTGTTAAGGATGTCCCCATTCCCCCTCACTTTGTAGAATCCATGGTCCCCCATACTCTTTTAGTTTCCTTTGCTGAGCCACTTGTTTATTTAATCAATAGTAGCAGCATTTAAGGATATCAAAGATGTTAGTAATAACATTAACATTAATAATAGTGCTAAATTCCAAATTCATGTTATCGAAGAATAGCCATAAGTCCTTAATCACATTAATCATTCAAATGATCATAATTCCACAATCATATAAAATATTATAAGTGCATAATTTAAAAGAACATAAGTCACATGAATTATCATAAGTTTGGGGCTTAACAACTGGGGTATTACAACCCCCTCCCCTTAAACAATGCACTACCCTCGATGCATATTACATACATCCCACAAAATTTAAAAATAGATGAGGGTATGCTTCCCTCATGGAATCCTCCATCTCCTAGGTCGCATCCTCAGGACTGTAATGGGTCCATTGGACCTTTACCTTCCTGATTTCTTGATTCCAAAGCAACTTGGCCTTGCTTCCTGAAATGGAAGAAGGTTGTACCAGAAAATCCCCTTTCGGATCCACCTGGATCACATTCCAATCAATTACATGGTTAGTACTAGGTATATACTTTTTCAATAAAGACACATGAAATAGATTATGTAATCTAATGCAAGTGGGAAAGTCCATCTCATAAGCAACAGGTCATATCTTATCTAAGACCTCAAAAGGTCCACAGTATTTGGTAGCTTTCTTGGAGCAATTTCCCAAGTTTAAGGAAATCTGTTTCGTTCTAACTTTCAAAAACACATGGTCTCCAACTTGAAACTATCTTGCAATCCTGCTCTGGCCTACGTAGCTCGTCTGCTTGACTTGAGCTTTCGTTAGATTCTGATTTATCTTAACCATATGATCCTCCATTTCCTTTAATAATTCTGGTCAAACAATGACTTTGTTTGTTGGGTTGTCCCAACTAATGGGAGTATTGCACTTCCTTCCATACATGGCCTCTAAAGGACTCATCTTCAAAGAATAATGATATCCATTATTATAATCAAGTTCCACCAAGTGTAAATAGTCTTCCCATTTAGATGGTTGATCCATCACATACATCCTTAACTTATATATATGATACTATAGCCTTCAGAATACCATGCAATATATGGCTACTTATTTCATGTAAATATCTGCAATGTTAGTTGCTTTTTTAGTTTTCTTTACTGAAATGAAGTGTGTTTCCTTAGTCAAATTATCTACCACAACCATGATAGCATTATTTTTCAGTCTCATCTTAGGTAACTTGGTGATGAAATCCATTGTCACTACATCCCATTTCCATTTTGGTATTGGCAAGGGATACAACAATCTTGCTAAATGTTGATGCTCAACTTTAACTTTTTGACATTCCATGCACTTAGCTATATATTCTGCAACATCATTCTTCCTCCATGGCCAATAGTATTATTTCTTTATTGTTCCTATTGTTTTTTGATAACATGAATGTACGGCATAAGTGACATCTTGCATTTCCTTTAGAACCATATTCCCTATATATCCATCATCAGGCACATAAAATCTATCTTTCTACATGAGGATCCCATTTTCTTTAAACTTATACTTATCAAATTTATGTGGAATTTTATGTTGTCTCAATCCTTCTTTCACATGTTGATAATATTCATTTGTAACACTAACTTCAATTATCTTATCCTTTAAATATGATGTGTTGGTCTCGATAGTTTCTACATGCATCACATGTATTTTCCTACTAAGCGCATCAACTACTTTATTTTCCTTACCTTTGATATGCTTGATGTCAAATTCATATTCAAATAATAACTCCATCCACCTCCTCTATCTTACATTCAAAGTAGGCTACTAAAAAAAAGTATTTTAACCCATCATGGTCAGTAACTCTCAACTCATACTTTTTACCCATTAGATAATGTATCCACATCTTCAAATCATGGATTATAGCTGCAAGATATAAGTCATGGGTGGCATAATTCTATTCATGTTCCTTCAAATTTCTATATCCATAGCTAATCACATGTCTATCTTGCATCAATACTCCACCAAATCCTTGCTTACATGCATCTGTGCACACAACAAAGTTTCCTTCAGGATCAACAATCTTTATAACAAGTGCACTAGTAAGTATTTCCTTAAGCCTTTGAAATCTATCTTCACAATTAGGATTCCAGTCAAACTTTACATCCTTCTTCTACAAATATTTGATAGGATGAGATAGCTTGGAAATTCCTTCGATGAACCTTCGGTAGTACCCATCTAATCCCATGAAATATCTTACTTACATTCCTAGGTTCTGGCCAATTCCATAATGCCTCTTATCCTTTTAGTATCTATGAAAACACCTTCTTCAGATATGATATGCCCTAGGTAGTGGATTATTCCTTGATAGAAAGAACACTTACTTAATTAGGCATACAACTGATGTTATCTAAGAACTTGCATTACCAACCTTATATGTTCTTCATGTTCTTATTTTGTCTTGGAATAGACAAGGATGTCATCCAAGAATACAATCGCAAATTTATCTAGGTATTTTCTAAAGATCCATTTATTAAACACTTGAATATTGTCAATGCATTTGTTAAACCAAAAGGTACCACTGTGAACTCATAATGTCCATACCTTGTTTTGAATGTTGTCTTATTGATATATTCATTCTTAATTCTAATTTGGTGGTATCTCGGCCTCAAATCTATCTTTGAAAATACCTTGGATCCTCTCAACTGATAAAAAAAGTCATCAATTCTTGGTAAGGGGTACTTTTTTTTAATCGTTGCTTTATTCAACTACCTATAATATATGAATAGTTTTAGAGTCCCATCCTTCTTCTTCACAAATAACATAGGGGCTCACTAAGGTGAAACATTGTGCCTTGTGTAACCTTTATTTAGTATCTCCTCTAGCTGCATCTGTAATTCCTTTATATATGGAGTACTCATTTTGCAAGGTGTTGTAGATCAAGGTTTGTTACTCACACTAAGTCAATAGAAAAATAAACGTCCCTTTTAGGAGGCCTTCCTGGCAATTCTTGAAATATATATGCAAACTCTTGTAGTATTGGCTAATCCTATAGTTCTAGCTCTTTTCCTTCCTTTGACTCTTCTACATGAATTGCACATAGCTGAAACCCTTTTCTGATACATTTCTTTAATTGTATAGCTGAGACATGCCTCAGGGATATGTGTCTAGGTATACCTTCGATTGTCACTCGGTTTCATTCTTCATCCAAACAAGTAAAAGTTTTATTATGAAAATTCAGTATGGCATGGTGTGCATCCAACCGATCCATGCCAATCAATACATCATATGACCCCAAGGATATGATTTTTAATTCTGCAAAGTTTTTCACTCCATTCATTTCTAGAGGACAGATCTTTACAAATTCTGCGATTTTCCTCTAGGCTCCTGTAGCTAAATGTACTATACTTTCTATTTCAAGTTTACTTTTCTTCAAATAACATTTATCAACTAGATTAGATGCAATGTAACTATTTCTATCTCCAGAACCGATACAAATTTCTATGGTTTTATTAGAAATATTATTTGCTACCTCAATCATTTAGGATTGGTGGTCAGCTTTCCTTCCATCCATGGCTGCATAGATCCTCTGAACACTTCCACCTACATCTCCAATAGTTGCATCCTCTTGAATCTTGTGAATGTTATTCTTCTTATGCAGGCGATGATTAGAAACTTTGATTTTCCTTGCATATCCAACATTCCATGGGTGGTCTTTTCCCTAAAGTTTATTTCCTTGGTTTCCCTTGTTGATAAGAATCGCCATTTCTTAATTTTGAAGGATAGAAACCTTTCTTTCTCTGATTATTTTTGTTCTTCCTCATATCCTTCCAATTATTTTGATATGGGGCCTTTCTCTTATTATGTTCATATAAGTGTTTTATCTTCTAGATGGAATCCTTAATGTTATTTGATCTATCATATTGGATTTTATCTCTATAAGATTCATGAATACCACTTAGGAACCTTTGAATCTTTACCTCATCATATTTGATGAAGTCTGCATACTTCAAAAGTTCCCAAAACTTCTTCTCATAGGAATCCATAGTCATACTTCCCAACTTAAGCTCGAATAACTCTTCCATATTTTTGTCATAGTAATGCTCAGAGAGATATTCCTTATAGAAGTACTTCTTAAATCTATTCCGAGAGATTATGTCTTCGTCGATGTCTTTTATCTTAACTCGTTAATCCGACCAGATAGATGCCTTTCCTTGAAAATGGTATATGGCTATCCGTGCGTCCATATTAGGTGTGTATTGGTGCAACTGGAAGAAATTCATGAGTCCCAACAACCTTGCTTCAGCATATTCTCATTGTTTTACTTCTCCATCGAAATTTGGTGGCTTGATTCTTCTAATCTCTCCTACTAGTTCATCTTGAGCAGACCTCCTCTTATTGTATCTCACTGGAGATATTTCAGGACTACTCTTTGTACTGCTTGATGCATACCCCTTATTTCTCTCTTATTGATAAGGTCCCTTGAAGATGATCTAGACCTCACATAACGTCTTTTATGAGTATTTTCAACGGATCTTTGAATGGTGTTCAATTATTTTAGATCATTCATAATATGCTCCTGGATACGAATTATCTTTTCATTATCCTCTCAACACTTCCTCGTTGAATCATCCAATATTAACAGTTCACTGGTCATCTTATGTCTAATTGACCATCCATCAACAAACTCCTCTCCAAGACTATATGGTCTCTAGCCTTCCTCAAAACCATTTCCAATCTTTGAATTACTATTATTGAAATCATACTTGTTGAATCTTTAGTCTTCACATGTTTTATTAAAATATAAGTTTAGTGGTCACATCACTTGCTCAATCAATCACTAGGAATTGCAATGTGTTCATTGTCAACATTATGTTAGTAAAATACACATTGGTATAAGTTCATTATCATTAAAACAACTTTTCTTCTAGTTTATAAAGTAACTATCCAACTTTTCTAAGCTTCAATCTTCCTAATTGGACAAGGGGGATAGAAATCCTTCCATGATTTCTCCTTAATGGATGAACATCAAGTCCCGAGCCATCCCAAACTAACAGTTTAATTAACTAAATCACATGTGAAGTTATACTACGGTGCATGCATCAAAGTTATCTAATGCAAATGCATGTTTACAAGGTGACTTGTAACTTCACATAAGGCCCGACAGTCGTAATGTTCAAACCTTCAACTCTTATACCACTTGTAATGTACCTAACCCTTATGATAAGGAAAAATTTTCTAAACTTCGGTTTAAGAATAGAAGAATAAGGTTAGGACAACTAACCATTAAATGATTATTTAAATTTCTAAATTTAATAAACATTAATAAGATTGTGTTACTTAATTAAATAATTCGTCGCCCTCAGTTAAATAATCTCAACACTTACCAAAATATATCAACATTAAATGAAAGTTCATAATCGCATTCAGTGCATGAATAATGAATCTATTATCATAGAGTGATTAAGGTTTTACATTAAATTATTATACTTCGGAGAGATTGTTGAAAACATAGTTTATAATTGTCAAGTATTGTGTTGTTAATTGTTTGCATATTTATTTAATTTGTGGCATTGTTAGGTGTGTGATTTTAGTGAATATAAACACTAAGGAAAAAAAACATCAAGAAACATAGGCAGGATGTAACCTACAGCCACAACAAAACCAAGGAAAAACAAAAGGCACTGGCTACAATCACAACCCACAAAATCACCTCCCAATGGTTGTCCCCTACAACCAATTTTCACTAAAATATTTTAGATTCAGTGGTTGCCTCACTCTAGAAATAAATAAATATTACATTCATATTACATTCTTAAAGCTCATATCTGCAAATAGGATCAGATCCATGCATAGAACATTTTCAATCTAACAGTTGGTGCGCTCAACTTGGCATTAGGAAAACTCTTGGACCAAAACTAACATATCTTGGTCATACAGAAAGATTTTTCGACGAAAAAAAAGGATATCCTTATTGGAAACATTGTTCTGGAAAGAATGGAATAGGTTCCAAAGAAAAAAAAGTTAACATGTATTGGTGAAACAAAACATATGGTTGCACCCCTCCCAGTACCATAGAGTCATAGCTACAGTTTTTGAAGAAGGGAAATAAGGGAAGAATGAATATCATCTCAGATTAGAATCCTATGGATTCCATTATTATCGTAACCAAATTATGAATGACAATATTCAAGCATATAGACAATTCAATTCAGCCCACTTTGCACATAACCATCATAATATTATGTTAAAACATTAATAAAATCATATGAGAAATATTTATCTCAAGATGTGATTTTTTTCCATCACTCTTTACAACTCATTCATGCTTTTTCTAATCCATGACTGGTTTTAGAAGTGCTTTAGCCACCTATGGGGGATTATCAGATTTAGTAAGTCTACGTTTTTTATCTTGATGAGTTGTATTCAATACAACTCCATTTTACCTTGAGGGTTGTACTATTTATGTACACTATTATTCATTATTTTTTAATGGAAGGAAACATTCCAATATTCATTTCTTCATTCATGTGATTCAATCTCTATTTTTCATGTGTATGCTTGTGAGAATTATCTTAGTAGCAAGATCTATGTGCAGTGCTTCTTCTTAGAATATTTGCTCCTAGAATTGGAGCTATTATTTCTACATGGTATCATAGCAGAAGGTTTCTCAATTTATACAAAGTTGAGGAGCGCATCTAGTCTGCTATCTCTCTTAAAAGAAGAACTTGATCTAAGCTTACAAGATTTTCTCCTAGTTTTGTTTTTGCAAGTTGTAGAGAGTTTCTTCTTGAGCGCATCAACTCAGAAGTATGGATTCTACTTCAGCTATAATCCTGACTCCCTTCAAATACCATCAATGGAAATAAAAAAATTGGTATTCTATTGTACAGTAAGGGACTATACAAAGTTACTCTAGCTTTGGAGAATGAGCTCAATGCTGTGATTGAGAAAGCTAAGTGGCATAATAGGTTGGATAAATCCTATGGATTGATTTTTCTCTCTATTTATCCTTATATACCTTTTCATCTATATGTTTTGACCACTCCAAACAACGTATGGACCAACCTTGAGTCTCTCTTTGGAGTTCAAGATGAATTAAGAGCGCATCAGTTGGAGATTGAATTATTCTCAATGAGTCCAAGCAGTTTCCATTCTATTGAGGGTTTCTTCACCAAATTCAAGTCACTTGTTATAATTCTCAAACATTTTGGAAGTGATAAGAAAGAAGATCAATTAATCATTTCCATTTTTTTTTTAAATTGGGTCATGAATACTCAGTTTTTGTTTCTACTTTTCATGCTACTAAGCTTATTGTTTCTAATTGGAAAATGCCTTCTTTGTGTTCTTTCTTTGATTCACTAACAAAGGAGAAATACAAATTGATCCATATGGGTTCTCTTAGATATTTCAAGGGAAAGGACCATTCTCTCATGGTTCAACTAATAAAGAATAACAAATCCAAAGAAAAACAAATTGTGAAAGAGAAGAAGCCAAATTCAGAAATTGAAGATGAAAGTTCGAATCCTACTGTCGAAGATTCAGTGAAGAAGGTCAAGAATAAAGGGAGCACGTCCAAGTGTTCTTATTGCATAAATGGATTTCATTGAGATAAGAAATGTTTAAAGAAGAATATGTAAATCATGTCTCATCTTCTTGAGAAGCACAACATTCAAGATCCAGATGAGCTAGAGAACCCTACTAATTCTTTAGAACACTGTCATAGTGCACAGTTCCAAGGTGATATAAAATATTCCTTGAGTGATAGAGTAAAATAATTTCCTCATGTCTCTCATATAGATTCATTTTATGATATATCATAATCATAAATATCATATCCTTTCTTTGATAATCCACCTATCAGTCTTCTTATAGATTCATCTCTCAATAACTGTGATTTTTCACTAGATCCCAACTTGTCTTTAATCAACTCTTATTCACTCAATAATAATTATTTAGAAACATGTTTTCATGATGATATACATGTCATGACATCATTCATACCACCATTCATACCATCTAACATACCTATGAATAATCCTAAGACTATATAAATGCCAAGTTCACTAGTTGATTTCTCATTGGTCTTTTATGCAGCGTTACTTATATTACATGGTTTGAAGTATTGTTTATATTTCATCGGTTGGTTATCCATGGATTTAGTAATATTTGGACTACTATTACATATGTTTGTATCCTTTCTAAAAACTCATGGTTCATATCTCAAGTCCATTTATCATTCATACCTTTACACTCATCAATTTTCCCCAATTGCTCATAGTTTTCCTAGTCTATACCTATATCATCATGGAGTCACTGAAGCCTTTGTATTTGATGTTACATATGCTAATGTTTCTGATATATAATATTTTTATTAGCCTCATATCAGATATCGGAAGGTGCTACATCATATTGGAAGAATGACATGCGATTCACATCACAATTTTGTAGTTATTCAGGGAATTGAGTGTGTAACAAATTGTCTTAATTTTTGTACTCTTTGGGAATGAGTATGCACATATCTCTTTTCCAATTCATATTTTGTTTACAGATCAAATTTTTTTAGTAGAAAGAAGCATTTAGATAATGCTCCTACTTCATCAGTTGATGACATACAAGGAGTATATCCTCTTCTTTATTGCAGATTATACACTCTAGCGCGTAATCATGGACTTCATGATTTAATGATCAAGTATTTCACCAAGAAGCAGTTCATTCAGATAAATCAAGTGAAGATAAATACATACCGAAGACATGTTAATTCATTTTTTTTTCCTTGTCCTTTCTTGAGGGAGGATTTTCCCCAAGTGGTTTTGCCTCTTTCCTCACTTTTTTGGACATAATAATTGTTAAAGGGTGACCATATCCTTGTTGATGGACCCTATATGCATCCATATGCATCTATATATCATACGAAAGTTATACCTAAAGAGGGGTGTTGGAATATTATAAACCCACTCATAACATAGGATAAAATATTTAATCAATTTTGATTAATTTCCTACCCAATAGACTAGATAGTTGGCATCCACTTGCAATAAAAAGTCAACACTTTCCATATATACCCCGGGAATTCTTTAATTCTGATTCTAGGTTGATCTTGAGCACTTTATTGACTCCTAGAATTAGTAACTTCACTTTCCTACATATTTCGCCTTATTCTGCTTTTATCTAGTTTTTCTGTGGATAAGGTAAAGCTAGTTAACTAGGAAACTTGTATCTTTTGTTTTCAACCCATCCTCCATTATTTTCTATCAATTTTCTAGGATTAGCATGTTTTTCCATCACTCTTGAAAACTCACTTATGATTTTTTAATTTGTGAGGTTCTTGACTGATTTGGGGAGTTCTTTAGCCACCTATGAGGCTTGATCATATTTAGTAAGTCTACCTTTATGAGCTTCATGAGTTGTCTCCAATACAAATTGATTTTACATTGAGGGATGTACTATTTATGTACACTATTATTCATTATTATTCAATGGAAGGATACACTCCAATATCCTTCCTTTCTATCATGTGATTCAGTCTCTATTTTTCTTTTGTATGCTTGTGATAATTATCTTCGTAGAAAGATTTATTTCCAACGCTTCTTCCTAGAATATTTGCTCATAGCATTGGAGCTATTATTTCTACACTACCACCACCAACCAACATTACCAAAATTCAAATTTTTCAAGGGAAGACAAACTTCTTTTGTTGTTTTGTATGCAATTATGCCGAGAAAACACATGTTTTTATGTGATTGCTTAATAAGGATATACTTTTTTTGGGGAAGAACTTGTGAAGCATGATTTAGATAGTCTTAAACATGCCATCACACATGCACCTATGTTTCAACCTCCTAATTATATTAAGGATTATCCCTCGTATTTGGTTGCATCCCTTACCACCATCAGCATGGTACTAGTACAAACAAACAACAACAGACAAGAACATGTTATATATTATCTAAGTAAGAGTCTTCTTGATTCTGAAACCTGTAATTCACATGTTGAGAAGTTAGCTCTGGGTATGGCCATCATAGTCCATAAATATTTCCATTACATTTTTCTATACATGATAACCGTTTATGTGGATTATAACCCTATGTATTATATATTGACTCATCAAGTACTTGCGGGAAAACATTCTCACTGGATTGTTATCCTCTAGGAGTTTGAATTAGAATTTGCTAAATCCAGTTCAAAAAAGTATTTAATTTTCATTGAGAAAATTTGTTATATTCATGTATTACTGAGGAATCATGGCCCCATTAGAGGAAATTTCACCTCAAAATGGGCCTCCGAAAAAAAATTAATAAAATAATAGTTAAAATAATAAAATAATATTTATTAATTTTGGAGGAACAAAAGAAAAAACCATATTTTTGTTTGTATTTTTGACATATCTCCTCGTGTTTTTACTCAAATTTTGATCAAGAGAGCTTGCTGGATGCAGAATTAAATTCCACATCCAATGAGTACCCACTCGACATACTTTTGATGGACCCTTCTACCCCAAAAACAAGAAATACCTGAAAAGAACGTGATGATGATGTCATCATCATGTTTTTTCAAGTATTTCTCATTTTTCGGGTAGCGGGGTCTATCAAAAGTATGCCGAGTGGGTACTTGTTGGATGCATAATTTAATTTCACATCCAACGAGCTCTCTTGATCGAAATTTGAGGAAAAATACGCGGATATATGTCGAAAATAAAAACAAAAAAGTAGTTTTTTTATGATACATATCCCCAAATTTATATTAAAAAGGTGTTTAAGACCTATACGGTATTTCAAATTTAAACCCATTTCATTGGCTAACACATGATGACATGGAATTTCAGTTAAATTTAAAAGGCCTATTTTGAGTTGAAATTTCCTCTAATGCACTGATTCATTTCTTGATGAATCTTTATTCCTGATTAGTATGTCTAAACCCTGGTATTGAAATCTGATTTTATATCTCCAAACACAATGTTTTCCACCTAATTAAACTCGTGTTGAACGTCGTTGTATCCATTATTATGCCGAGTACTATCTTATCGTTAATGATACATTGTATTGCCGTGGCATTGATTCTATTTTATGTCATTGTTTAACTCATGATGAAGCTAAAAATGTTTTGAATTACTGCCACTCTAAATCTTATGGTAGTCATCTCTCTGGAATGGATACAGCTCAGAAAATCCTACATGTTGGGTACTTTTTTCCTTCTATCTTCAAATATTGTATCGATGCCATTAATAAATGCCCACCATGACAACATTTTCAATCCAAAAAGTGTACCCATCCTACTCCAATACATATCATCATTTCTATATGTCCATTTTCGAAATGGGGAATTGATTTCATGCATTGTAAGCCTACCTCAAATGGAGGGCATGGTTATATTATCATTACCATCTCGACTATTTTACTAAATGGATTGAGGCTATGCCTACATATGCTGAACATGGTAAAATTGTTTCCTTATTTTTATTTAATCACATTATTGCTAGGTTTGGGGTTCCTCAATCCATCATTACTGATCACAATTATCATTTTAGGAACTAGATGATGTGGAAATTAAGTGCTAGGAATTAAGGGTTATCCTTAGTCCAATAGCCAGGTTGAAGCTATTATTTTTTTTTTTAAACTATGCTTCAACGGATGGTAGGGTGAGCTAAGTCTAGTTGGAACTTACAATTATTCTCGGTAGTATGGGATTATAGGACCACCGTAGAAACATCAACTCGTATCACACCATTTTAATTGGTGTATGGCCTGGAAGCAACTCTTACTATCGAAGGTGAAATATCTTCTCTGAAACTCGTTGTAGAAATCCTACCTAATACCACCACAAAGGAAGAAAGTTTTTTTGTATTTGAACAAACTTGATGAAACTCGTTGAGATGCAACCTTGGCTAATGAGGTACACAAAAGGATGAATTAAATCTCAATATGACTGATCCATTCAATGTCACCTCTATAATGAAGGTGATTTGGTATTGACTGTGACCAAAAACATGACAAACTGGGAGGTGGAAAACTCAAATCCATGTGGCATGATCCTTATATCATGAGTCATGTTTTAGGAAAAGGGGCTTCTAATTTGATTGAATATGATGGGGTACCTTTAGGTGAGTCCCAAAATGGGACTTACCTCAAAAGGTACCATGCTTAGACAATTTCTTATGTGTACCTTATACATTTTGTTAATAGAGTTGTTAGAATTTTATCATTTAAGCAATATGATCTTAGGATCTTATCTCAGAGAATAACATGCACAACAATCAATGAAAAGAGACAATTGAAACAAATATTTTCCTCAGGGAAACCATAAAGGAGAAACCCCCACAACTTCCTCAGAGATAGAATGAGCACCAATGGCAGCAGTAAAACCCAAAGACAGAAAGATGATCTCCAAAAGTTGTTCTCTCTCTCACTTGAGCTCCTCCTCCTCTCTCACCTATGCACTATATCTGGGTGAGTCTGTGTGACAAATAGAGAGGATCACTCTCTATTTATACTAGTTTTTGACTTGACAATTACTTACCATGGCTGACTTCTCTAGGAGAGTCTAATAACCCTAGTTCCCCACAACTGTGGGGATGCTTCC
Source organism: Pseudotsuga menziesii (assembly GCA_001517045.1). Lineage (NCBI taxonomy): Eukaryota > Viridiplantae > Streptophyta > Pinopsida > Pinales > Pinaceae > Pseudotsuga > Pseudotsuga menziesii. Next base: position 172,841 of record LPNX010075791.1, read on the forward strand.
CCCCGATCAAGAAGGAATGTTAACCTATATGACTTTACATGAGTTGATTACATTAATGATTCTCCCGATAGGAACATCGAGGACCATTGAAATACAATATATGAAATATATAAGTGAATACATTCCGAAGTTACAAAATACATGAACACTCCCTTTTAACTAGTAAGGTATTCTCTTGACACAATTCATCAGCACAAGTCACCAACACTGGATCATCATCAAGGCTGGATCATCACTAGATCATCATCAAAGATTGATCATCACTGGATCATCATCAAATATGGATCATTACTGGATCATCATTGAAGATGTATCATCACTGGATCATCATCAAAGCTATATCATCACTGGATCATCATCATCATCACTTCTCCAGCTGTCTCGACCAAATGGTGCTATCTCTCAATTATACTCGTCACAGGAAGTTCTATAGATCCAGCCCTTTTTCATGTTGGTTATAGGCCTACACTCCATGTAGGTATTTATCCTATTCAGTACTTATATCTGACCATGGGGGGAACACATTGTTGGGTGGTATATCATCTAAATTAATTCACCTAATATTTAATTATCAACCGGGGTTTGTAGGCTTAGAGTTGACACAAAATATATGCAAAGGTAGAGGGGTTCCTATGGTGTTGTGGAAATATTTTAAAAAACAAAATATCAAAAGATTTTTCAAAATGAAAAACCGAGTCAAACTCCTAAGAATTCATCTATTGGTAATTGAACCAGAATAGAATATTAAACTAAATAATTGATCATTTATTTCATAAGAAAATAACTTTCAGACTGAAAAGATACTATCAACAACTAACTTTTCAAATGGGAAACTAGAATGGAAGGAAGACCTATTTCATAAATACGTAGAAAACTTAATAAAAGAAATAAGTAGAAAACTTAATAAGAGAAGCAAGTAGAAAACTTAATAAGAATGGCTTTAGATTATATCCTACAAGTCTCTCTCGGTAATAAAAAAAAAAAGGAACAGTCTACAAAATACTAGTATATTTTTATAAGGACAACACATCTAAAACTAAATTTTACATGCAAATGTATAAATTGATCCAAAGGCATGAGCACAAAACAGTACAACAGTAAAAAGAATCAGAAACAAGCTCAAGAAACAAAACATAACATAGTTCAAAACATGTTCAAGGTGAAAAGAGGTAGGGATAAGGATAAAACTTTAATAAATAACCTAAAACAATCTAACTTTAACTTTGGTGTTAAATAGAACCATCATCTAACTATTTCAACCAAAGCACACTTCAAATACTAAAGAAACATAAATTAAAACAATTTCAAAACACTAAAAACGAAACTATGGGCTGAATGACAGACTGAACTAGAGGTCTGAAAGGGGTGACTGAATGACGTTCAAACAGGCTGTCTGAATGATAGCCTGCACAATTAAAATAACAGAAAATAAACTAAATGATCTAATCTTCAGCTAAATTTATGCACATGTTAATACAATGCAGGGGGAAGTAAATAAACCTACTTATTGATCAAATTCGGCAGTGAAATAAACTTAAACAAATTCATAAAAATAAAGCATTGCATAGTAAGAAACAATACTGAAATTTAACTTGAATGAATTTATAATTGAAAGGAAACAAACAAAATTGAATCTATTCTAACAAAAGCAACCTATTCTATCTACTTGCAAATAAACTGAACAATAAAGATGGAAATGAAATGACTGAAAGTAAATTGAAAGCAAACTATGACAAACTAAAAGAAAACTATGCATGTAGATATTTAATTTCGGAAATAAAATGCATTACAGGAAACTAATAAAATAAACATTTACAATAATTTAATAACAGAAACAAACTAAAAATTAAACTACCTACAAAGGAAGAAAGGTAATGAAAATACAAGAAAAGAAACATGTGGTTGATTAAGGGCCCTCTCACCAATCAGGGGCATTGCCTGGTTAACGCTTACTCGAACGCAATCATAAACATCAGAACATACAGATTCTATTAAAAATATGGAACAAAATTACAGAGTTCTTATCTTCAAAAAATAACTGTCTAACTAATGAAATGATCAAATCTTTAGCTTTACGCATGGAGGCGTTTATATGCAATGTTTAAAAACATGATCAATTTGACCCTTTAGTGGTCGATTGCTCTCTAAATTTATCCAACCATTACTACAATCGACTGACCAAATGCCAACGCAAAGCACCAATCCTTCTTCAGCGTGAACGGTTCTCTCCAGCGTGCGTGATGTGGCATACAACTCCTTCTTTAGCGCGGCTGGTGGAGTGGTGTTGAGCAAGGGAGAGAACCTTGGAAATTCTTCTAGAACAAGGGCTATTGCATCAACCCAATGCATGGACTAGTGGTGTGGTGTCAAATAGAGGTAGCGTGATGGCGAGTCTTCTAGAATGAGGAACGTGCTTTAACCCAAACGCATGTATAGTAAAAAGTTTGTGAAACTGTTTCATACTTTAACACTCGGAATCTGTCTTCAACTGCGTGCAGCCTGGTTAGCGATCTAGACGGTAAGCTAGACAAAGAGCTGGATATGCTCTCCGCATATCTAGTTGAACATTTTGTCTATTTGTTGGTGCGCTAAGATCTGCAAAATCTATCCTGTGATAACATTTTAATGCCTGGAAACCTGCCAATGAATAACGCGCAGCCTAATCAGCGAGCTGGATGGTAATTTGTACATGCTAGGAACATATTCGACTGAATGCATGTCTGTTTGTTAATTTTTCCAAAAGAATATATAACCTGCAAACAAATATGCACATAAATTAATATATCAAATGCACTTCAAAAAATGTCAATTTTAGTCAATAAAATCGTAAAATGATAATAACAAACAGATTTTACATAAACCTTAAATTCATTCATACCTGGGGCTGAATAGTGAGCTAAGTGACTAAAAATATGCAAAAAGATAACAGAACATATGTTTAAATGAGTAATTTACCTGCCAAAAGTGATAACAAATCTGGGATCAACATTCCCCCAAACCAAAGAAATTCTAGGTCCCACTGAGCAAAAACAAAGATAACTTAGGAAGAAGGTGGAGCTGCACTAGCAGCTGCCTTTGACTTGGCAGATGAAGGAGGTAATTTAAACTTCAATCTTTTAGCATGTGCTTTCGAAATAGCATGTATTTCATGTCAAACGTTATATAAAAATTAAATGGATTTGTTTAGTTCTTCAACATTCTGGATTTAATCGCTCTTAGGTCGAAAACAATTCGACATTGTTCAACAGTTATGATATAGAATAGTTTTGTAGAGAGTGTACAAATAAAATGGCTGAAACAGCTCTATAGAAATAATGGAAATGAAAAACAATGTAATAGCAAGAATTTCATCTTGTTTGAGAGATCACACTGTCATAGCGAACCTTGAAACGTGTGCCATTATCGAACATATGCACTAATGGAAGAATTCATAAGGTTTGAATTTAGCTCAACCATGTCCAAAGTAAAACTTTGGACAGGTTGAACGTATGACATGAAGGCATAAATCTCATTTTCAATAAACTTGATTAACAAGAAGATTGGACATTTGATAGTTTACATGCATGATTGGGTAAGAGGATAGGATTATCAATAGTGAAATGATCACTAAAAACTTTTGCATCGACATGGAGGTGAAAACTATTTACCAAAAACAAAATTTGGTTAGCAAATTTTAATCATAAGTGCTGTAATATCACAATGTTTTATTCAGATTTTTATTTGGTATTTCATTTGGACCTTCATTCGATCCTTCGTATTGATTTTTCTGTGAAAATATGCTTCATGCTATAACCAAATTCCACTGCTTACATTATCTTGAAAGCACTTATCATTTGTTAGTGATAAATAGATCTGCCATAAATAATGAAAAGTAAAAATAGTCTAATTTTTCCTAATCCTTTCCCCCAAACCAAATATATGGCATGTCCTCAAGCCATACAAGAGAGAAGAATTGATTGTTCCAGATAATGAAAATAAAAATTTCTATCATGTTGTTATTATTTTGTAAGAAAAATAAAAACTAGCTAGTAAATGGAAATGATTCAGATATGTATATTCATGAAAACTATAACAGTGATTAGAAGGACCACTTGAATGAGGATAATATAATAAAAAGAATGTCATAGGAAAAAATAGTCATCCATGCCTCATTTTAAATATATCTTGTCATCATAACATATTTTAAGTTTAACTCGGAGTGTGTGAGATTTACAGCTATGTGTCCCATTTCTAGGATAACGACATCCTAGGTATCTGTTAAATTAGATAGTCGGGGCAAAGTCCAACTTACATCCATTCTCAAATGACATTATAAACAATTTTTTGTGATATATTTATTGATAAATTATAAAAAAAATTATTATATTATCATTGGTTTACGAATCATGTGCATAGTGGTGTATTAACCAGATCTCATTTACCCGATATTGCGCTGCTGCTAGCAAGCCTTTTCAATACCCCGACAGGTTTATCTTGGTACCATGCAAGAATAGCCCCGCTGCCAGTGAGCTTGTTCAGTACCACGATGACTTTACTTGCATTTATCGAGATTCAGTGTTGTAAGTTTTTACTTAGCGTTGACCCGCTGCCAGTAGGCCTGTTCAGTACCCCAACGGGTGTGCCCTGTATAATGATATTAAATATATGGAAGCCGATTGGTACTATAGCATGTTAAGTCATGCTAAATACATAATTCAATTTTGTAAAATAAACTTATAAGTAATTTCATAATGGTCTTAACCATAGATCATGTCAAAAGAGAATAACTTGAAGTTGTTCTTTGACCTTACAATCCTTCTTCTTCATAAAAGAAAAGTAATGCTCCCCACGGGAAAAAATTCCACTTACTCTTGAGTTATCACAAAATTATTTGAGAGACAATTTTTGATAACAAGTATAGGATGAATTAATGATCCATAGGTGTAAGATAATATTGTGAAAAATATAATAACGAAAGTAGGTCTTTCAAGCGAATGTTTAAAAGAGAAAATCAGAAATATACATGTTTGAATCAAAATACCAAAAACCATGTGAATCATAGAAGAGTTGGTTAACAATGATATACAGAGGATTGTAATTTTTTGAATTTTCACTCAGCTGCAAAATTCAAAAGTACCCGAAGAAAGGATAAGATACCTTATAAGTTTTTTAACGTACTTCCCTTTTCCAAATAATACTCCATTAGCTACTCATAGAGATAATGTACTTGTAATCAAAATGCAAAACCACTTATTAGATGATTCAATTTATTCATGACGACATATATAATATTATAAAAAAGAAAAAGAGTCCTTTGTAATCAATTCGTCATAAATGACTCCTATTTATTCAAAGAAACAAACACATATTTACATATATACAAGTGATAATAACCCAAAATACTTTTTTTAAAGGATCGGGAGGAGGAGGAATAACTTCTTCAATTAATTCCATTTCATTTTGCTGCCAAACATTCTGTATGAAATCCTGTTTAGATGTTGGTTAGTGATAAAGTCTAATTCTATGTCCATTTGCTACAAAGGAAACTTGTGAACCATCAATTGTCTTAATTTCTACTGGTCCATTTTCAAAGGCTGTAAATAATTCATATGGGCCCATCCAATGGGTAGTTAATTTCCCTTTAAAATTTTTAAACCATGAGTCGAATAGTAGTTCCCAATCTCCAGTATTAAACAGCTTTTTCTTAATAAATTGATCATGCCATGTCTTTCGTTGGTTATGTATTAGCATTGTTCTTTGTAGTGCATCTTGTCTAATCTCATCTAACTCATTAATCTATAATATTCGTTGTTTATGTGCTTCATCCAAATCCATGCCTAGTTGTGCTGCCATACAAAAGGTTTTAACTTGAAATTCAACAGGTAAAAGGATTTGTTTGCCATACACTAACTCATAGGGGGTGTCACATACCCCAATTTTGTAAAATAATGTTAAATGTTTTAATTAGATTTCCTAAGACATTATGTTAAATTTAATGCTAAGTAGGAACTGATGACTCAGCAGAGTCAAAAGAAGTGGAATGTAATTCTGAATATTTTATTTTTAATAAATAAAAAGTGGAGACAACAGCATGGGAGAGTTGTTAATAAGAGTGTTATTGGTCAAAATGGTGGAGGAACTAGGTGGAGAGAAAAAGACAAGTGGCAGCATCCTCAAACACTTCCTATGTCGTAGGTGGCAACTTCCCTACATTTGGGGTCATGATCCCCCAAGAAAGTGGGATCAGAGCAGGTGGCTCAATAAATGACAACTAACCCAAAAAGACCTAGGCAATCTTTTAAAAGTACCCAATGAATAGAGCTGAGGTTGCTCAAATATTTTCCAGGAGAAGAATCATTCAGGAGGAATGCTCTTCAAGGAAGACATTGGGGAAAATGGAAAACTGTAAGGAAAGTGTTTGAGAGATAATCTGCAGTAACTTGGTCTGATACAACTTGCTAGCTGAGAGAACTTACTGATAAGTTCAGGGTTTGTATTGAGTCTGAAGACTGGTACTTGATTATTGTTGCACCTATTTCCAACTAGGGAGACCAGAGCAAGCTCGGGGGTCCTGAGGAGTCGTTGTTTGAGCGCTCTCCAAGAGTTGGTAGTGAGGAACGGCCTCCCATTATTGTTGTCGTCCAAGCTCAAGAACAAGTTCTGCCATCTAATAATCTTTGTTTTAATATCTGTGTATGATTGAATGTTATGTTTGTAGCTTATGATGTAAGGATTTAGATGGTTTAGTAATGAAGTTGTTCTTAGTTTGTTTTGTAACAGAATCTTTTTTATGAGAATTAAAACCCCACCTATGTTTTTCCTCATCTGGAGTGATCCAGACCGTACTCCAGCACAGGGGTGAAATTATAAATAAAGATAGTATGATGAAAATACAGAATAGAATGTTAATAGAATTATAGATTATTTTCTTTTATTTTTTATTATTAGAAGAAATATATTTTTTACCAGGAGTAGTGTTAAACCTGGATAGAGATTGTCAGATTACTAGATATAGAGAAAGAAGCTATACTATTTACTGACAGTAACATGTGTGGGTAGATAAAACAGTTCTGAATACAGTATTTACCTTCATAAATCTTATTGCTTATTTGAGTTTAAGAAAAAAGTAAAATAGTTAAACTAGAGTAGGGTTAAGATATTAGAGATTCTTTACAGCTCTACAGTTTACTTCTTTCCAGTTTAGGTTACTTAACTATTGCAGGTTTAATAAATCAAATTGAAAGAAATAATAGCTAGAATATTGACTTACTTCTACAGAAAATCTATTGAATTTCAGATTTACTTACGGATAGTAATGCATGTTATTCATTTATTTGGTTCTATTTAGTTAAGCATAAACAAATTCTACAATTGCCAACCTATACTTTTAAGCTGTCAACAAATGCAGTACGTAGTTCTTTTACTTTTATTTCATAAATATTGACCTGTACATAATCAAGACAATATAAAATACAGAGAACACTTCTGTAAAGTATATAGTACAATAAAAACACAGTAATATAATACTAATTATTTTATGATTATAAATAAACAAAGAATAAGGGTAATAAATATGTTCCTATAAGAACAGTATTAATTTGAAGTTAAGCAATGTTATATTCCATTATAGCACACAGTAAACAAATATAATCTCTGTACTCAAAGCTGTATCAACAGATACTTAAATAATTCAGTAAAAACATGGAGTCCTTATATCTCTGAAGGCTAAAAATAAATTATAACAACCCTTTATAATTCTTTGTAATAAAATAAGTTATTATAAAAACCCTGTACATTAACCCTAGTATATTTGAAGATTAAATAAAATTACAAGGTAAAAATCCAGTACATTAACGTATAAGGAACAACCATCAGAGTATTACCATGCTCAACTTACTGAGCTTAACCAATTACTTCACATTATAAATAACATTTAAACATTTTACAATAGCACATTATAATTTAAAGATAAATACAGAAGCTGTATATATTATTAAATACTATCAAGTTAGGGTAAAACCCTACTAATTCAAAAATACAACAAAGTTAACAACTGGAGTCTAAATTCAGTATTAAACTCACGGTCGTAGACAAAATACACACAGTGAGGCTTTACAGCCTGTACTTTATATATATATTTACATAGTAATCAAAATAAAAACAAAATTACAGTCTCGGCCTCAGCCGGAGGTCCCACATCTTAAAAATGAAGGGTTTAACCTCTTAAACAACAGCGTAAGGATCAACTTATTTAAACCAAGAAAACCGCAAGGGTTACATGCCATGAAGACCAACCCACGAATGTCCCTAAGCGATCCGACAACGAGGAAAATGCCATGGTTAAACCAGGCTTACCGTAACAGCCATTCACCGCGGTCTTGCACCATTCACGTTGAGGAGGACAAGTCAACCCTGTAAATGAAGAGGAGTATTGATATTAAAACCTTGTAACAAAATAAAATAATTGTTTCAGCAAAACAATGTTGGAAAGATAACGAATAAATTGAAACAATGTTTCTTACCTCATTTTGTAACTGAGATATGACCACCGAAGAGCAGGAAAACAGCCACCAGTGCGAGGAAAAGGAAACCCTTCATCTGCGGCAAGGGAGAAAGAGCTAGCTATCACCATAAACAAACGACAGTGACCGAGTGTAAAAAGCAGCTAGCACAATAAGCATTTACACCCGGGTTGGTATTGAACACCCAGTAAAGAGGAAACTAATTTACGGTGAAACCCTACACCCAACAACTCTGCAATGCAAGGCCACTACTCTCTATACCAGGTCGAGGAGGGAGAAATTCCCTATCTCAGTTGAAGGGTTCAGAATGGAGCAAGCTATGAAGGAGAAAACCTAGAGAAAGTATCACAAATCCAAGTAACCAATAGTTTTCGGGACTGCACTTCTCTGTTAAATCATTCGGGGTGAATCCATAAGTAGAAACAGCAGGAAGGAAGACTACGGCCATCAAGGTAAGTGACAGTGCAGACAGGGGCACAGTGTAGAGCAGCAAGAGGCCAAATACCTCGCTAAACAATGAGCTTAGGGTTCGAAAGGGAGAGCTCTTTATTCTTGGATCGCTTGGCTGTTAAGTTGCCATGCACTTCATCTAAATTTTACATGTTGTGGGTAGGATTGTATAGTCCTGGCGAGCTTGTTATCAAGTATATTTCCAATCATTTATAATCGAAGGATCAACTATAATCTTTGTCCCAATGACATACGCTGCATGGAAACAACATAAGATTTCATTACTTTAAACCCTAGTCATTGCAATCATCGAGGTCGTGGGGGGATCTTACGACCCTTACACTTTATAATTTTGGTGTTCATAAAACATAATTTTGAGCCTAGCCTTATTTACATCATGGCATGGCCCTTTGTTTAACCTTTTTTCCCTATACTATGCAACGTTTTCCATCAAACATATATAATCATGATGATGATAGAGTCTTGTAAAGTATGTCATAAAAAGAGAGTAATAATGTTTATTCTCTTAGTGAGAACCCTACTCCCAAGTAAGTATTCTATCAATCAAGTAATTGTAACTTAAATAAAAGTAGAATTACTACTTAACCAAGTATTTTATGCATGCAAAGGAGATAAGAGGCAATATGGTAAAAGATGATAGATTTTAGACTCAAAGATAAACCTTAGACTTGTTAAGGGTGAGGTCTATTCTATGACCTCAGTTGTTTTACAAACTTGGCCTTTATTCATTAAGCCAATTTTAACTTAATTCAAAGCTAGACTATTGTTATGATATAAAAAGAAATTTACATAATCATTCCATGATAAATATCTCCATACTAGTGTCAGTCTCTTACCTTTGACAACCATGATAGACATCAAATAGTTCGGTAAGATTTAAAGAACTATAATATTACGTTTACTAGAAAGAAGATGGTTACAACCATTACTGATAGAACTAAATCACATCCCTTAAGAGTCTTAAAAAGGAAGACAGTATAATGACTATATCTTGATCACTTTGGAATTTGATTAGCATTTATTTATTTACTGAGTTATCTTCTATGCGACGATCTTATATCAAAATGCTTTAGAAATTTATGACAAGCAATGCCCAAACTTCTTACCTGTAAGTCTGTAAGCACAGGAAAACTTTCTGTATTAGCTCGAAAGCTAAGTAAGCCCAGATTTTCATGACAGTCCCACCTTGTGGTCGCAAAGAGAAAACAATTAGTCAATAAACTGAAAAGAAACTGTTCTGTAAAGATAAACATGACCAAGTAGATAATTCAAATAACGAAGTTCAGTAACATATAGCTAATTAAATAATTAGTTTACTGCATTTATGGAAATTATATGCATTTTAAAAATTTTAAATTTTTCGGAAATTTTTGGGTTTTGACAGGGGGTATGTCCGGTAGTGTTTCTCCATGTTATCCTATAGGCCCATAAAGCTTCTAGAAGTCTATATGCCAAATCCTTATTATGTAAGTGAATGGTTTTGGTTAAAATGGCTTCTAATACTTTATTGGTTGATTCTACCTAACCATTAGCCTGAGGATGATAAGGTGAAGATTTCCAATGTCGTATGCCATATTTCATAGTAATTTATTTCATTAATTTAGAATTAAATTGAGTACCTTGTTCTGTGACAATTGCTCTCACTACATGACCAAACCGGGTAAATATTTCTTCATATATGAATTCTACCACCGATTTCTCTGTGGCCCTAAACAAAGCTTTATCTTCTACCCATTTGGTGACATAGTCCGTACAAACCAGGATATATTTATTTTTATAAGACATGGGAGAAATCGGTCCTACAAAATCAAGAGCCCGTTTCTCAAAAGGTTTAATCATGAGTTGGGGTTGTAGGGAATCTGATCAGATGACGTAGGGCTACCCATTCTTTGGAAACTATCACATCCTTTAACATATTTGGCAGCATCCTTAAAAATGCTTCGCCATTAATAACCAGAATGTAATACTTTGTATGTCGTCCTCTTATCAGAAAATTGTCCTCCATATGGTCCATCATGGCATGCATGGAGGATATCTATCATTTCATCCTCCCACATGCATCGTCGAATAATAAGATCTGGACCAGTGCGAAAGAGATCATTATCAACCCAAGAATAATTGGAACTCTGAACTATAATACGATGCTTCTCATGTGGGGAAAAATGGTTTGGTAATTTCCTAGTTGTTAAATAATTTGCAATATCTGTGAACCAAGAGGTTTGAACAGATACAACAAAATATGTTCATTAGGAAAAGTGTCATCAATAGGTTTAGTACCGTCTTCATGTGGAATATGAGAAAGGAAATCTGCTACTAGATTTTCTTTACTAGGTCAGTCAATAACGGTGATGTTAAATTATAGCAATAGAAGAAGCCATCGGGTTACTCTACCATTGGTGATTAGTTTATTCATTAGAAATCTAATGGCAGAGTGATCATCGGGTATGCACAAAAACTTCGTAACCTGTAATGTAATGAAGAAATTTATTAATAGAATAAACTACTGCCAAAAATTCTTTTTCAGTAACAATGTAATTTAGTTTGATAGGAGTCAAATTCTTTCTAATAAAATAAATGGCATAAGGTGCTTGTCCCTCTTTTCAGCCCAAGACTCCTCCTATGGCTGTATCAGAGGAATTTGTAGATATATGAAAAGGGAGAGACCAATCGGGACCCCTGAGTATTGGTGCCACCAATAGTTTATCTTTTAAAATTTCAAAAGCATTTTGACAAGATTCTGTCCAGTGGAATTCTACATCCTTTGTAAGAAATTTAAACATTGGTGCAGCTATTTTAGTGAAATTTTCAATAAAGCAACAGTAATAGCATGCGTGACCAAGAAATATTCTTACTTAAGTTTTCGAGTTTTGGGAGAGGGAAGGCCAACAATTACTTCAATCTTAGCAGGATCTATCTTAATTCCTTGGGAGGAAACATGGTGTCCTAAAACTATACCTTCTGTCAGTAACATTTTACATTTTTCATGACTAAGGGATAAATTCGTTTCTTAACATCGAATGAAGAACTTCTCGAGGTTGTCAAGAGCCTCTTGAAAAGTATTACCATAGGCTATAAAATCGTCCATATATACCTCCACATAGCCATGTATAAGATCAAAAAAGATTACTAATACTGCTTGCTGAAAACTGGCAAGTGCATTACACAAGACAAATGGAAAAACTCTATAAGCATACATTCCCAAAGGGCATGTAAAAGTGGTCTTGTATTGATCTTCAGGTGCTATTAAAATCTAGTTGTAACCACTATATCCGTCAAGAAAGGAAAAATACTATTTACTTGACAGGGTATCTAACACTTGATCAATAAAAGGTAAGGGAAAGTAGTCGTTGAGTGTATCTTTGTTTAACTCTCTAAAATCAACACAAATGTGCCATTTCCCTGTGAATTTCTTCAGGACTACCACTAAGCAAGACACCCATTTACTCTCGAATATAGGATAGATGAAACCAGCAGCAAGGAGTTTTTGTAATTCTTCTTTCACTATATCCTTTAGAGAAGGATTCATCCTCCTCGGGGGTTGATTTATGGGTGACATGTTTGGATCCATGTAAATATGGTGAATATAAGTGTCAGGGTGTATACCCTTCATATCAGTGTATTCCCATGCAAATGCTCCAGCTTGTTTTTTAAAAACTTTAAGCAACTGTGCTCGTTGGTTTTCACTTAACCCTGTGTTTATATGTAGAAATTTTTCAAGGCCAACCTCACAAGGTATGGTATAGGGTCCTGTATGCTCTTCAATCATGAAGACACAAGGTGTTTCTATAAACATTGAGAGAGCCATATTATCCTGAAACTCATCTCCAAAAATCTAATCAAACTAAGAAAAAGACCGAGGAATATCTATGCAAGTTGTTGAAGAAATAGACTAATTTAATACATTTTCAGTGGTTTTCTCCTGAAGTTCCCAGGAGAAATCAGTAAGGAGTGAGAGACCATCAAAATATTTGTCCTATAAAGAACAATTTAAACACCATGAGTTTTCAATTATTAGTTGTGCTGGGGGGTATAATATAAGTCTCTGTGTAGACAACGGATTGGAAATAGTCATCTCTCCATCCCTACATCCTATAAAAGCATTTGCAGTAGATAACCTTGGTCTTCCCAAGATAATAGGATTCCCTTTAGAAGGATACTTTGATTCTATGACCATAAATTCGATAGGGTATTCCCATGAGGCTACTGATACGATAATGTCATCCAGGACTCCAGTAGGTTTTATCGTAGTACAGTCTGGTAGTTCTAGGATGAAAGGGGTAGGTCGGAGAAATTGTCACTAACTGTAAAAATCCTAATACTGTGGTGGTCATCATATTGATAGAGGATCCTCAATTGATTAAGGTATTTTCTATGGTGTTGTTTTTTATAATTACAGTTACTACTGGGGCTCCTGGATTTGTATATTTTGTAATCTGGGACTGATATGTCATATATTCAGACATCTCTCCTATAACATGAATTGTGAGAGGGTCCTTTTGATTCTTCCTTGAGCGTTTAATGCATAGTTCCTTTATTACCTTTTTGTAGATTGGAATGTCCTTGATAGCTTGTCATAAAGGGATTTTGACATAGATATTCTTTAATTCATTCAAAATGTCATACTCCGGATGAACTAAAAGTTTTTTGATCACTAGTCTTTTCGGGAATGGAGGAATTATTTGCTCCTGAATAGATCCTTGCAGAGGATGGGTATGTACTGAAACCTTCGAAATGTTGACATACTCCAAAATAGAATCATTCACGGGTTCATTTGAATCCTCTTCTTCTTCATTTTCTTCATGAATGATGACTAATTACTTTGGTTTTTCATTCACAACTCTTCCAGATCGTAATTGAATCTCATGTACACATACAATCAAAATAAGGTATGATGGAAGAGTTTTCAACTCAATGCTGTTAATAGATTGACTTGGTTTATTACTTGGTTTACGTATCATTTGTGCAGGTAATAATGTCAACCGAGGAGAATTTGTGTTCTGGAAGTGATGAGATTGTTGTGTGATGAAAGGAACTGGAGGTACAAATCCAGGCGAAATTTGTTGGAAATTTGTTTGGTGCTGAGGACAAGGATGATTAGGTGCAGGGACAGGCTGTGACTGAGGGTATGGTTATCCTCTCCACCCTTGTGACCAATATTTCTGCTGTGGAAATCGAGGAGGAGTGTACTGAGGTGGCCAGTTCTGCTAACTTAAATTGTTCCATTGTTGAGATGGTTGATATGGAGGATAATAGAGTGAAGGTTGTAGTGGAAAGTTTTGATATGCTAGTTGATATCTAGGTTTCCAAGGAGGCCTCCTATATGTTTCACCTACATACCCACTCTTATAGATGGCTTGCAACCTAGGAAAGGATGGGCAGTTGTTTGTTGGATGCTCCTCTGTATATATGTGAAAAATGGAGATGTTGTTTAATGGAAATTCCCTTTGGGGATGTTTGGTCCTACATCTTGGAAAAAAAATGCTCATTGCTGCCCATTCTTCATCCTTCCTTTTCTTGGCTTGTAAAGAATCTAGTTGAGAACCCATTGCTCCTAATATATTAGTCTTGAAATTATCCAATAGGTTTCCTAACTCTACCCTTGTAACTGCACCTGAACTGGGAATGTTTCCTCTTACATTTCTACTATAAGGCTCTCGAAAGATTTTCCCAAATTTCCCCCTACTTCTAGAATAATTTTTACACATATCACCGATTTGTGCAAAGGTTTTATGAGAAATGTCTCTAGCTTCCATGAGATTAAGACTTTCTAACAAGTCCTCGGAGATCCCTTTAAGGAAAAGTGTACGTACTGCATCTTCTTAGAGGTCGCTATATTTTGATTTATGTAATGTATAAACGAACCTTTCGAGATAATCCTCCAGGATTTCATATTCAAGTTGTTGTGTCTTTAATATATCATGTCAAGAGACCTTAGGTTTGTATTATTCTTGATATTTTCACAAGAATGAGGTTTTCATATCGTCCCAAGTCCTGATAGTGGATTCACCTAATCCCATGAACCATCTCAAGGAAAAATATTTTAGTGTAGCGGGAAAGAGTTTTAGTTTGTGAGCATCTTGTAGATAATTATAAATCCTACAAAGGATATCGAACTCGAACATAAATGTGTCTTGGTCCTCATTACTTTTTCCATAGAAAATAGGTAAGGAAGAAGGAGGAATGTTTTTCATAGTTACATCCTGTATAGTGTCTAAAATAGGGAACCCAAAGGTAGCCTCAGTTTGATTTTCCCCTTCTCCTTCGTCATTTCTAACTTCATCGTGATCTTCATTTTCTCCCCATATCTCCATATAAGCTGTATTTTTAACATAGATATACCTAGGAGGCTCCTTTTGAGGTGATAATCGGGCGTCTCAACGTTCTTTTTTGGAGAGAGATATTCCTCTGATCAACCGTGTTTTATTAAATCCTTAAGGGATAGTAGGTTCTAGTGTGGAAATTTCAATTTGTGAGATAATTGGATCTACGAAGGTTCCAAAGAGAGATTTTACCTAGGAAGGATCAACAAAGTCAACAAAGTTCGGATCTCCTACTAGTGAAAAAGTTGTGTTATTTGGATTCAAAACTAGTGGAGGATTAGAGATTCCTAGTGGCTAATCTTCTTGAACATCCTAAGGGATGGGGTCCTTATAACCTCCTGTCAAGGTTCCTTCTCCCTATATGGCTTCCCCAGTAAGATCTCTTGAGAGGGTCTCCTTAGGTTTGCAGGTAGAACTACCTACGACAGGTGTCTTTTGATACCTTTCTGGTGAGTTAGTAGTTAGTGAATTACGTCTCCTATGAAAGTTAGTAGGGATTTCAATAAGTTTTCTTGTCTTAAAAAATATACCCTGAGGATCTCTAATTATTCTCATGAAAAATTTTAAACTAAAGAAAAACCTATGCTACTACTACTGCTGAATTCAGGGGCGCTTGTTGTAACAAATGCGTGGGTTCTTACCTCTTGTCTTACCACTCCCATGCCACCAGGCTATTAGTAAAATTCATAAGGAATTCTAATCTATCTTACAAAACAAATCCTCGACAATAGCGCCAAAAATGTTGGGTGGTATATATTCTATATTAATTCACCTAATATTTAATTATCGACTGAGGTTGGTAGGATTAGAGTTGACACAAAATATATGCGAAGGTATAGGGGTTCCTATGGTGTCGTGGACATATTTTAACAAACAAAAGATCGAAAGATCTTTCAAAATGAAAAAATGAGTCAAACTCCTAAGAATTCATCTATTAAGGAAATTGAACTGGAACAGAGTATTAAACTAAATAATTGATCATTTATTTCATAAGAAAATAACTTTTAGAGTGAAAAGATATTATCAACAACTAACTTTTCAAATGGGAAACTGGAATGCAAGGAAGGCCTATTTCATAAATAAGTAGAAAACATAATAAAAGAAACAAGTAGAAAACTTAATAAGAGAAGCAAGTAGAAAACTTAATAGGAATGGCTTTAGATTCTATCCTACAAGTCTCCCTCAGTAATCAGAAAAAATGAACAGTATACAAAGTAGTAGTATATTTTTCTAAGGACAACACATCTAATACTAAATTTTACATGAAAATGGATAAATCGATCCAAAGGCATGAGCGCAAAACAATACAACAGTAAAAAGAATAAGAAACAAACTCAAGAAACAAAACATAACATAGTTCAAAACATGTTCAAGGTGAGAAGAGATAGGGATAAGCATAAAACTTTAATAAATAACCTAGAACAATCTAACTTTAACTTCGATATTAAATAGAACTATCATCTAACTATTTCATTCAAAGCATACTTAAAATACTAAATAAACTGAACCTAAAACAATTTCAAAACACATTAAAAACACTAAAAAAAAACTATGCGATGAATGACAGACTGAACTACAGGTCTGAAAGGGGTGACTAAATGACAATTCAAATAGGTTGTCTGAATGATAGTCTGCACAATTAAAATAACAGAAAATAACATAAATGATCTAATCTTCAACTGGATTTATGCACATGTAAATACGATGCAGGGAGGCAGTAAATAAACCTACTTATTGATCAATTTCGATAGTGAAATAAACTTAAACAAAATCATAAAAAGAAATCATTGCGTATTAAGAAATAATACTGAACTTTAACTTGAATGAATTTATAATAGAAAGGAAAAAAACAAAATTGAATCTATTCTAACAAAAGAAACCTATTCTATCTACTTGCAAATAAACTAAACAATAAAAATGGAAATGAAATGACTGGAAGTAAATTGAAATCAAACTATGACAAACTAAAAGCAAACTATGCGTGCGGCTATTTAATTTCGGAAATAAAATGCATTATAGGAAACAAATAAAATAAATGTTTACAATAATTTAATAACAGAAACAAACTAGAAATTAAACTAACTACAAAGGAAGAAAGGTAATGAAACTACAAGAAAAGAAACCTCTAGTTGATGAGGGGCCCTCTCAGCATTCAGGGGTGGTTCTCGGTTAACGCTTACTCGAACGCAATCATAAAAAATAGAACATACAACTTCTATTAAAAATATGGAACAAAAGTATAGAGTTCTTCTCTTCAGAAAATGACTATCTAACTAATGAAATGATCAACTTTTTAGCTCTGCGCATGGAGGTGTTTATATACAATGCTTACAGAGATGATAAAGTCAACCCTTTAGTGGTCGACTACTCTCTAAATTTAGTGATCAGTAGGACCTCAACTTTAGTGCATTAAAAGTTTGTTGTAAAAGAATGCGTGCAACAGGTTAATTAATGGAAAGTATTAGCAGAAATTAAATGCTCAGAACAGGAATGAAAACCACAACACTGATAGACAGATACAAGGAAGAAAACACAGAAACAGAGTCACAAACAGAAGTTGATAACGGAGTTCACCCCCTCCACTGGGCTACGTCTCCGGGTCCCTCTCCAATGCGTACCGATCCAATTAATGGCTTTAAATGGTACAAAATGGTTCTGGCATCAACTTCTGCAACTACAAATAGAATGCTATACAAAGTCTTCAAGACCTCTCTCTAGAATTTACAAATTGGCTTTCAAAAGCAAAGAAAAGCCAAACAGAGAAAAAAGTCGACTTTTAACTACAAACAACACATGGACATTAACAGTAAAACGCCTTCCTCTATCCTCAGTCTCTGCAAAGAAAACTACAGAAAAGATGTAAAACAGAATGCTGAATAGAAAGTCTTTAAGACCTCTCTCTGGAATTTACAATCTGGTCTTCAAAAGATTAAGAAGCCAAATAAAACAGAGAATGTCGACTTCCATAGCAAAACTCTGATTATAAAACAGCAGGTCGCACCCTCCAATCCGAGCTTTGTGCTTCTATTCTATCTCTGCAAGCTTCTCATAACAGAAATGAGGTTCTATGCTCTCAACCATCTGAGTCCCCCTTCTGGTCGCCAGATTCCTCTATTTAAGCCCCATAAGTAACATATTTTCCTTCTTTCACACAGCTGTTCCATATGCCATTCGGCCAAATCCCGCCTCAAGCGTTTTGACGTTCCCCACTGTGGCATAACTGCCAAGAAAGCTTCGCCAAACCGTTACAAAGAAGCTGTACACATTATGAAATCCTGCCACATCGTGATGTTCCACCTGCAGAGCGTTACTCATATGCCAATACGGAACCAATGCATCTATTCCCTTCCTTGAAACACGGCATCAAACTGTGTACTACTGCAAAAACCGTTTGGAATGTCCCCGCGCGAACATATTGCAAAATTTTTTAGTCATCTGAGCTTCCGTCGTTGCGGAAGAGGACAAGCAACGGGCTCCAATGAACTCTATCTCAATCGGCTATCGGTTGGTTTTCGAGTTGGAAGCTTTAGTTACTTCAATTTCCGCAGTTGCGGATGGGGAAGGTCTTGTGAGCTCCGCCGTTGCGGCTGCCAGAAGTGTTATCGTGTCGATCAAGATTGTGCCCATCGTTGCAGCTAACGGAAGCCTTTATACCTCTATCGTTGCGGCTCCTATTCCACTCCGAGTTCCGATCCTTTCTATCTCCGCTGTTGTAGCTCTTTTATCGCTCTGGCTTCTGATCCATTTCGAATGCCTGTAAGTTTCCGCCGTTGCGGAAGGGGAAAGGATTGCAAGCCCCGCCGTTGCAGAAGGGGAAAGGCTTGCGATCCCCGCCGTTGCGAAAGGGAAAATGCTTCCAACCTCCGATGCTGTCAACAGACCATGAGCCAAACATTAAATGGTTAACCATTAACTACGCGGTCTTTCCACAACTGTTAAGGGAAATGTCACCAAGATACGCGATATACGTCACATGAATATCCCGCCAACATTGCAACATCTTAGCATTTCATTTGATGGGGTTCATATCATATATGCAAACTCTAGTTTCAGAACATGTGGGCAAGCAACAACCTATGCGGATAGCATTCTCTATGCAAAACCATATGTAAGAACCATTGTAATAGCCATTTTTCTTTATCTTGGATCAGTGTAACTTTGAAAGACGAATGACCCCCTGGATCATTCCTCCCCATTGGAGAGCTTTTGGACCTCTAAAATCCTAGATCACCCTGCAGGTAGGTGAGGGTACCACTTCCTCACCATTCCAATCTCCATACATCCTGCCTTGCTTAGAATCTGCATATTAGTCTCCTTGTCCATGACCAAAGGAGGTTCATACCATTTAAAATTATTTGCATATGCAACTGGAGATAAGCTCAAACAGAAAGAATGTTTATACTTCTTTTCAAAGATCTCAAAACAATCATAAACAAAATTAAGCTTTTTGCCTTTCAATATTCCCTTGATGATCTGCAACCAAACTTGCTTTTCAACTTCAAAAGGATGATGATTTTCATGTCTGGCTTTGCAAATTGCATGACTCGTCTCCTACTTTTCTTGCACTATCTGCTGCACTGCTTTCTTTGCATCATGATGTCCAACTCCAACATCTTTTGTGCCGAAAGAAAATTCTGCAAGTGACTTCAACAGATAACAAAAACAAGTCTCAAAAGGAGATTTAATGCACTGCATGTGCTGCAAATAATCATGAACAGTATTTTGCATAATCATCTGATTTATGCCAATATTTGGAAGAGGCATGCTTCGTTGCAACTGCACTTCATGATGTACATCTCTATTAAGTGATAATATTTCAGGTCCCTGTAACAAAGCACCATACTTGGGAACACATTTAATTAATTTAATTCCATTTTCCACCAATGATTCACCTTTAACTGCCATTAATGCAAACTTCCTACTAGCATTCACTATCATTTTCATTTGACTTGTAGTGACTAATGCTAGATTTGTTTTCATACGATGTGCACGAACAATGTATTCCACACCATCTTTAAAGAGATGATATTTGTTCTACTCTCTATAAAAGACTGCTTTCCGGTCATACAAATATGGACTCCCAAGTACAATTCCACAAATGTCCAGTGGTAC
>LPNX010075791.1:210238-235022 GCA_001517045.1 Pseudotsuga menziesii
TTAAGCGACGCTTTTGAGGCTAGTCGTCGCTTAAGCGACGCTTATGAGCCTAGCCGTCGCTTAAGCGACGCTTATGACCACAATTTATAAAAAAAAAATTCACTTTGTGATTTTTGGTAGATTTAAAAGAAAAAATCCACGCGCCGTCGGAAGTAACCGTCGGATTTTGGATCGAAATGTAGTAGTGAGTCTATCATCCCAAACCTCTTTAGGATATCCATTGAATACTTCCCTTGTCACAGGGAGATTCCATCTGCATTCTACCACACCTCCATGCCTAGAAAGTGGTGCATCATACCAAATTCCTTCATCTCAAACTCAATAGCAAGATTCCTCTCTGTATCATCAATCAACCCATCCTCACCTGTTACAAGCAGGTCATCTACATACAGTAGGAGTATCATAGGGTTCCCTTCCTGAACCTTATAATAAAGGTTGGAATCTTCTTTTCTCTTGGTAAATCCTAATCCAGTTAGGAAGCTGTCAATTCTACCATACCATGTCCTAGGTGCCTGTTTCAAACCGTACATGGATTTCTTCAATTTACACACATGATTTTCCCTGTCATCTGTCTCAAAACTGATTAGTAACTCCACATACACTTCCTCTTCCACTACACCATTCAAGAAATAACTCTTGGCATCCATCTGGTGTATCTTCCATTTCATTAGTGTATCCAAAGAAAGTACTGATCTGATGGAAGTGTATCTAGCTACAGGTGCAAAAGTTTCTTCATAATTTGTTCCTTGTTTCTGGGAAAAGCCACAAGCCACAAATCTTTCTTTGTATTTATCTATGCTTCCATCTGTAGCATGCTTGATCTTGGTGATCCACTTGGAATTCACAATAGACTTCCCCTCTAGTCTTGGGACAACATCCTAGACATCATTCTTCATGATCGACCGGTACGCCTCGATCATAGCATCCTTCCATTCTTTCTTCTATGTCACTTCTTCATAGTTGGAAGGTTCTTTATCAATGATGTCACATAATAGGGCTACATATATGGAGTAGGACCTAGTTCTCTTCCTTTCTCTGTGCATTTCTTCTGGAGCCCCATATATTTATGCACCTTGAATAGCCTCTTGTACCCATGTAGGTTTCCTCTTCTAGGGATTCTTTTCCTGTGGTGGATCTACAGGTTCTTGGGGTTCTTTTATTTCTCAATATTCTTCTTGAGTTGTATCATTCATAGTTGTATATTGAATCTTGGGTGATTCTGTTTCTTCAGGGTCTTCAATAGATCTCTTTCTAGATTTGTTTTAAGCTGAGCCTTCATCAAATGTTACGGCTCTACTGATGTCGATCTTCTTGAATCGTGGGAAGTATATTCTATAATCCTTTGAGCTTTCACTATATCACACAAATATACCCTTCCTTCCTGAGGATCTAACTTTGTCCTCTTTTTTTTTGGAATGTGTATGTACACTGGATAGCCAAATATTATTAGATGACTGACTTCTAGTTTCTTTCCAGAGAATACTTCTTCAGGTGTCTTTTTCTCAAGTACTCTATGTGGAGTACGGTCCTGTACATACACAGCTATCTTGGAAGCTTCTACCCATAGATGCATGGGAATATCTTGATCATGAAGCATTTCCCTTGCGGCTTCCATAATCATTCTATTCTCCCTTTTTGCAACCCCATTCTATTGTGGATTATATGGAGTGGTCAAATCCCTCTTAATCCCTGAATCTTTGCATAATTCTTTGAATTCGTTTGATGTGAAATCTCCTCCATTATCTAATCGAAAGGTATTTATTTTCTTTTCTGTGTGGTTCTCGATCAAGGCTTTGAATTCTTTGAACTTCTTGAATACTTCATCTTTGTTTTTCAAGAAGTATATCCATGTCTTCCCAGAAAAATCATCAATGAAAGAAACATAGTATACATACCCACTCATTGAACTGGATGACATTGGATTGCATACATCGGAGTGGATGATCTCCAAGATTCCTTTTTCCTTGCTCCCGCTACTTGGAAATGTCTTCTTTTTGTTCTTTCCTTTCGAACATCCTTTGCAAACAGCTTCATGTTTTTCCTATATTTCTAGAAGACCTTCAACAGCTTTGCTTGCAAGTGGTAGTGCCCTATAGTGCACATGTGCAAGCCTTATATGCCAAAGTTCATTTGTCTCTATTGAGTCATGGACCAAGGCTTGTTCTGGTTGGCCCTTTAGCTTATATAAGCTTCCCTCTTGCTCTCCAATCACTACTGCATCCTCTATAGTCTTTCCCTTTGGCCACATAAGGAATTGGCCATCTACAAATGCAACCCTTATGCCTTTCGCATCCAATGCAGATATGGAGAGGAGATTCTTCTTTAGTCCTCGTACAAACAAGACATCCTTCATCTTCATAGACTTTCCAAAGTCTAGCTTATAGGAGGTTCTTTTATTGGATACTGGTAGTCATCACCAAGTTTTATTTTGTGGGGTGATTCATGTTCAGATAGTTTCACAAAATATTCCATGAATCCCTTAATGTGCTTGGAAGCCCCACTATCTATAATCCAATCATTGATTCCATGTGTCATAGTTCCTATGAGGGAAGAAATCAGAACAAAGTCTTCATCACTTGAAGAATTGTCACTTTCTTGTTTTATTCTCTTTTTGGAAGGTTCATCATCCTCTATAGTGTGCGCATCATGTATTCTTTTGTAGTTCTTATTCTTTTGAGATCCATTCTTATTTTTAGGACAATCTCTAGAAAAATGTCCTCTCTCATCACATGTATAGCATCTAAGCTTAGATAGATCTTTGCTTGATATTCTAGGGTTATATTTCTGGTGAGATTGCTTACCTTGGTGATGATGATAGTCCCTTCTGCTTTTCTTGGAGTGTACTGTGAGAGCTTGATCTTCACTTCCCATCTTTTCTTCTTGGGCTACTATTCAAGCTTCTTCTTGTGAGCATTCCTCCCACAACCTACTGAAGGTGATTAGCTTTCTGCTAGCACAAAACCCTTGAATGAAGGAGTCCCATGACCTAGGGAGACCATTCAAGGTGGTCATCACAATTTATGCATTCTCTACTTCTTCATCCACTACTTCAAGTTGTTCCTTGATTTGAGAGACCCTTGTAAAATATGACTGTATGGTCTCTGCATTATGTATCTTCACATTATTCAATTGATTTCTCAAATTCATCTTCTGATTTATGTTCTTCCCTTCAAATAGCTTGGTCAGGGCATCAAACATATCTTTAGGTGTCTTTAGGGAGGACACTTGTGGTATGAGGTGATCCTTTATTGAATCAGCAATAATCCTATTGGTCTTGACCAAGTTCTTCTTGTGTAAGGCCTTAGCCTCATCTCCCTCTGGAATTGGAACCTCTCCACTAATGTAAGAGTCCAATTCATTTTCTTCAAGAACTAGTGAGATCCTATACTTCCATACTCAGAATTTATCAGCTCCCTCAAGATTTTCATCAATCTTGGTGTGATGAGACATCTTTAAAGAGAACCTCAAATGGAAATACAAAAGATTTAGATCTTACCAATTTGAGAAGCTAAAAATGGATCTGGAGCTGATCTTCTGCAGTGCTGGTTTTTTGGTTCCAGCAAAAATTAGGGTTTGACATTCTTGGAGTTCTGCTCAACCAAAAAATTTGATCTTGGTCTCTAAACTTCTAGTTTAATGAGAAGAGAAATCCTACGCTGGGCTCACTCAAAAATTCTTCTTCTGTAAAAATCCCTAATTTCTCGCAGTAGTGATAGGGTAAAAACTGAAAATTATTAGAATCAGATTCTGCTTCGACAGAAAGATGCACCCTTCAATGGAGATTCATCCTAGCCTCCTTTTGCTGATGGATTGTGGAGAGAGACCCAAAAATTAAGAAGCCCTAGATTCTACAGTTGCATAGTGTATTCTTCTCAGGTTAGCTCTGATACCATGTTAGATTTTTATCATTTAAGCAATGAGATATTATGATCTTATCTGAGAGAATAACATGCACAACAATCAATCACAAGATACAATATACACAAATATTTTCCTTGGGGAAACCATAAATGACAAAACACCGCAACTTCGTTAGATATAGAATGAGCACCAATGGAAACAGAAAAACCCAAAGACAGGAAGATGATCTCCAACAGTTGTTCTCTTTCTCCCTTGAATGTGATCCTCCTCTCTCACCTATGTGCTATATCTGGGTGAGTGTGTGTGAAAAATAGAGAGGCTCACTCTCTATTTATACTAGTTTCCGACTTGACAAATACTTTCCAGGGCCGACTTCTCTAGGAGAGTCTAATAACCCTAGTGCCCCACAACTACGGGGTCTTTCCCCCCCGATAAACAAGGAGGGTTAACCTATATGACTTTACATAACTTGATTACATTAATGATTCTCCTAATAGGAACATCGGGGACTAATGAAATACAATATATGAAATATACAAGTGAATGCATTTTGAAGTTACAAATACATCGACAAGAGTGTGTTGTGAAGTTTGAAATTTTATTCTTTCGAATTTAGGACTCATCCTAGTTAAGACTGCTTATATAGTGTCATATTTGAATGAAAAAATGGCCTTATATTCAGGATTTACAAATGGTGCTAGCGGGAATACCTTGAATCACATCAGTGGCATGGGTAGTTTATTCCCCTACCGATGATTTGGTAAGCTCGGGTGGAACTTTCTTAGGTCCCGCAACAAATGATCTTGTCGAATATCATGTGGCAATTAGACTATTAGTTGACTCTTTGTCAAATGATGTGAGTTAGGTTATGGTTTACCTATATTTTGAACTTGTTGTTTCTAAGTTAAATCGTGTCTACACTATCTGAATATGTTATTTCTTCGATTATTTTGAAGGGTTCGACTTCTTGAAAGATCCATTGAATTTATTTCATATAAGCATATTCCAAGACAAATTAATGTAGTTGCAGATTCATTAGCTAATTACATTTTGGATTGGTACATAGCTCATATTTAATTTTAATTTGATATAAGTCACATGTGTAAAAGTAACATATAAATAAGCATCCATTCATGTATAAACATGGCATCATAAACACACCATTTTGTATAAAGTCATTTTTTATAAATGTTTTACAAAATATACTAAGGAAAAAATATAAAGCCAAAAGCTTTCAGTACATCAAAATATAAAACTCAAAAGCTTTCTGTATAGTACTATAACCAAACATAATTACTACTACTGGCCAATCCTCATGCTCATGGTAGCACATGACGGCCCAAGTCACCCCATGAAGTAATCGTCCAAAACAACCAGAAAATCATGTGGTATGGAATTGGTAACACTGAGGTAAGTTATCTATGGATATGTTTGGGACATCTACAATCACTCTCTAGAGATTCTCCTCAATCTCTTGCAGCTCTTCCACAGCCTCGATGTTCCATACCGCTATCTCTCGAACTGCTCCTCTCCTTTCAATGGGTGATGACCCAGCTAGTCATGATCGTCTAATGTCTACATTGATATTAAACATGGAGTCTTAGTGTCACAAAATTAATAAAAAAATAATGAACTATAAAAAATAAAAAATAAATGAAAAAGGAATCTTTCTTACCCATCTCTCCCCACTGATCATCCTCGGGAAGTGGTAGATTTGGATCTCCTCTTAAATTCATCCCTGAATATGCAACAGTCCCCCACAATGAGGAGTTGGTCGTGCAACCATATCAAAAATTCAGATTCACAGGTGACCATAGGTCCACCTCCACCATGTCGATCCATATCCTTGACCCATCTCAACATGCACGGGTCCTATGGCTCGAGATCGTTCAATGGTACATGTTTGTGTTGTTAATTTTTTATGGTTATGTCAGATATTATAACATTTAGAATCATAAAAGAATAACATAACCAAAAATATCACTGAAATATAGACAAGCAAAGCCACAAAAAAGAACACAAGGATTTATCCTGGGAAACCATCATGGGGAAGAAAATCCAACAAAACTTCCTTCATATAAGATGAATAAAAGACAACCAAAAATAGTTGTTCTCCTCCTTCTTTTCTATCTCTCTCTCTCCTATGCACTACAGTAGTGAGTGAGTTTGTTCAAATAAGAACCACAAGGGCCTCTATTTATACTAACTTTCAATTGACATTTTGCACTAGACAAGTCGGCCCCAGAAAACTGTCTGTGTCGACTTCACCTAGGAATACTCAAAAATAATATTTTATATTATTTATTAGGATTTCCTAACGACACAAATGGAGGCTTTACCATGTGACTCTATGATGACCAAATACAATAGTAACACCCCATCAGAGGAATAATAACATCTCCCTTGGGTTACATCAGAAAAATACATTTAGAATATCCTTTGAAGTTACAATATTTCAACACTCCCCCTTAACAATAAGGTTATTCTAATGAAAACATTAGCACATACTATAGGAGAACAGAGAGACAATTACAATAGTACATCAAGGTAATACATCTATACGTCACAGGAAGTTTTCCACAAGCAATAACTTAGAATAGTTACTCTTTATCTTCTGCATCACATGATCACTTGATCCTTTTGCAGAAACGCTTTGATCTTTAGATCCTTCGTAGTAGCACTTCGATCTTATGATCCTTTGCAGTAGTAATTTGATCTTTTGATCCTTTGTAGCAGCACTTCGATCTTTCGATCCTTTTTAGGAGCACTTCGATCTTCTTGATCCTTTGTAGTGGAACTTTGATATTCTCGATCCTTTGCAGCATCACTTCGATCTTCTTGATCCTTTGCAACAACACTTTGATATTCTCGATCCTTTGCAGAAGCACTTCAATCTTCTTGATCCTTTATAGAAGCACTTCGATCTTCTCGATCCTTTGCATCAGCACTTTGATCTTATGCAATAGCCTTTGAATCTTCTCGATCCCTTGTAGCAGCACTTTGATCCTTTCGATCCTTTGTGATAACACTTTAATCCTTCTTGATCCTTTGTATCTGCAATTTGATCTACTCAACCCTTTGCTGCTATACTTCGATGTACTTGATCCTTCGCCACCATGCTACCTGTAGTACACATGATCTATTTGCGACATGATAAATGTCGATCACTTTAGGGCATAATTCCAAGGACGATACATTCCTCCATCATCATGATCCATGAAATCGATCAGCAGAATCATCTACAACTAAATGTAGATCTCGACCGCACCTAGTTCCATCCCTATCGTCTGTGAGTACTCATTGTATCCCATCCATACTACACAGGTTACGACCACTCACAAGTGAGTGTTATACTACAGGATCTACACTCACATGTAGGTATACTCTACCATGTAAGAGTATTGTCTGCAGAGCAGATGTCAACCACATACACAATGTCGGCCCATCGTCCATGAAGACTCATCGTAGACCATCCATACCACACAGTTTAGGAACATTCCCAAGTGAGTGTTATACTACGGAATCTACACTCACATGTAGGTATACTCTACTAAGAGTATTGTCTGCAGAGCAGATCTCGACCGCATACATAATGTCGTCCATCATCCATGAGGTCTCATTGTATATCATCCATACCACACAGGTTAGGACCACTCCCAAGTGAGTGTTATACTATGGAATCTACACTCATGTGTAGGTATACTCTACAAGTAAAAGTATTGTCTGTAGAGAAGATCTCGAGTGCATACACAATGTCGACCCATCGTCTATGAGGACTCATCGTATACTATCCATACCGCACAGGTTAGGACCACTCTTAAGTGAGTGTTATACTACAGCATCTACACTCACATGTAGGTATACTCTACTAAGTAAGAGTATTGTATGCATAGAAGATCTCGACTACATACACAATGCCAGTCCTAGCGTCTATGAGGACTCATCATAGAGAATCCATACCACACAGGTTAGGACCACTCCCAAGAGAGTGTTAACTCTATGGAATCTACATATGAATGTAGCTATACACATAAGAGTATCATCTATAGGGCCATCCTTAGCTCGTCAAGACCACTCGCATGAACATAGTGTTATACCTGCCATCCTCAAGAGAGGACACTATCATCCATAAACAAATGTCAGGCCATCATCAATGTCATCCATCATCAATGTATGTCTCATCATCCCTCCCCATTGTTTAGGAGGATCCATATTATCAACCTTCTCCCCCTTTGTTCGAGGAGGGTTCATAGTCTCAACCTATTCTTCCTTTTCGAAGATAGTCCATATCTTTGACTTGTTCCTCCTTTTTTGCAGAAATTCCATATCTTTGACTTTTTCTTTCTTTCTGAATAAATTCTATATCTTTGACTTGTTTTTCCTTTCTGAATAAATTCCATATCTTCAACTTGTTCTTCATTTCGGAATAAATTCTATATCTTCGACCTATTTCTCCTTTTTGAGAAGGGTCCATATAATCACTGTTCCTCCTTGCAAGGAAAATCTATAGTATCACCATCACTTTTCCTCCTTGTGAGGAAAGTCTTCAGTATCAACATTACTATTCCTCCTTGCAAGGAAAGTCTTCAGTATCAACATCATTGTTCCTCCTTGCGAGGAAATTCTTTTTGAACTACACCAAGCTTGTCACGGAAGCTTGGGCACCACATCAGCAACTTGCTCATCGGTACTCACATACTGGAGTTTTATCTCTCCCTTTTGTACCATATTCCACAGGATTCTTTGTCATCTTTATGCAACTTGGGTTGCCACAAATAAACACTATGGTATCCAACTCCATGTCAAATAGTCCTGATATCATCATTTTGAAGCCATATGGATTCCCAAACAGTAGAGCAAGTTGCCATGTACTTTTCTTTAGTTGTACTGAGAGAAACACTGGACTAAACCATGAGATCATGGTGGATCCCAGACAATAACATCCACTTGAGGTGCTCTTTATGTCTGCAGCACTTCCTTCCCAATGTAAAATTCGTATATCTATATAATCTATGATCTCTACCATAGTAAAGTCACAAGTATGCCATACCTTTAAGGTACCTCATCATGCTTTGTAGCTATCAGGTGAAGACATCTAGGATTACCTAGATACCGACTCAAGGTGTTTAGAGCGAAGCATATGTCTGGCCTTTTTTTCGTCAGATACATCAATGGCTCAATAATCTGGATGTATTGAGTCATATCCACTAACTCTTATGTCTCATCATACAACAGCTTCATGTTGGTATCCATGGGTGTGGCCATGGCCTTACAATCCAACATATCAACTCTTCTTTAAGATTTCCACGACATACTTTCCCTGGTTCGAAAATATTCCTTTTGAGCTCTTCCACACTTCTAGCTTGAGGAAATAATGCATCAATCCAATATTGTTCATCTTGAATTCTTCAGCTAGCCTCTTCTTCCAATATGTGATCTGTTTCTCATTTCAAGTCAGAAATAGATCAACCACATACACCAATAGTATGTCAAGTTCATCATACATAACCTTGAGGTAAAGGTTAGCATCAACTTTACTTTTAGTAAAGTCCATGCTTGTTAAGAAGCTATCTATTCTTCCATACTAAGATCTTAGGAGCTTGCTTGAGTCCATACATAGTCTTTTTCAACTTACATACATGAGTCACTATGTTTTCAACTTCAAATACTTGTGGATGTTTGATGTAAACCTCATACTCAATCATACCATTAAGGAAGGTCGTCTTTACATCCACCTAGTGTAGATCCCACTTCATCATGGAAGCAAGTGCCATGATAGTTCTAAAGGAAGTGTACCTTTCTCCTGGAGCAAATGTCTCTTCATAATCAATTCCCTCTTTTTGAGAGAATCCTTTAGCCACAAATCTTTCCTTCCATCAGCAACATGTTTTATCTTGCAAGATACCACACTCTTGATTTTTGGTTTGGGTACTATATCCCAAACATAATTCTGGTATTTTTTCATCATTGCATCTATCATGAGTTCATTTTGTTAGGTCATTGACATATCCTAGTCTTCCTCATTCAACCTTAACAGTTGTAACCCACTTTACTCTTAGTAAAGTCTCAGTCCATCAAGAATCTATCCATCATGGCATACCATGTTGAACTCAAGTATCTTCTGTAGTCACTCCCCCTGAAGCGTAGCATCATCTTCCATTTTCATTCTTTACTGGAGTGACAAGTAGCATCCTCTACTACTATCTATCCATCTCAAGTTACTAGATACCAAGGTCCTTTTATCTGGAACTTTGTCAAAAATTTCATTTTGCACCCATCTGTGAGCTTGTTGTATTTTATAGGTTTCCATATTCAACCTTGTAGCAAAGGTTAATATGTTCATCACTCTAGGTGATCTTTAAAGCTCTTGGATGTGCTTTTCTATGGGTACCTTCTGAGCTATTACAAAGCATATTCTGTACAGGTGGTTCTTTGCTTGATATATACTTCTACTGAAGAAGTGTGTATGGTCAATAGAGTATGTCATGCCATAGTCTATTATTTGTGTGACAAACCAAAAACCTTTATTTGTACACTTGTTCTTGTAGATCCATATGGAAGACACTAAAGAATTCCCTTCAGGTCTCGGAATCATATCCTATACATCATTCCTGATTATCAGCTGTTACTCTTTGATCATAGCTTCTTCCATAGCTGGAAGGGTTTGCATCAATGATGTCACCCAACTATGTCACACAACTAGAGTGTGTTTGAGGCCTCTTACTTTGGTTTGGGATATCCGTCATACTTCTCTTCATATTGAATTATCTCTTGTGTCGAATATGGTATTCATATTTCGAGGTCGATCTACCTCCTTTTGAGGATCTTTCTTTCGACATGGTGTCCCTGACCCTGGGAGCTTCAGGTTCATATTTATTGGATTGAATATTGAATTTTCATCACTTGTTCTTCGGAACAAGTCTCATCCTCCTTTTCTTATAGGAAATTTTATAGGACCTTTCCTACAAGTCAAATGCACCAGTTGCATGGTTAGAACCATTTCATAGAACATATGTATAGCAACAAATTCTTATGCATCATGCAACTGTTTATCCAATACAACATCCATCCACACTTAAGTTGAAGGTCATTGGATCCATACACTCCAATGCGTAAAACATGTGAGACCACGTAGTTTGGTTGGAATCTGAGCTACCCTCCACCTTCTCAATAGTGAATAGGATGGTCCTCAAGGTTTGATTTGTCACATGTTTTATGGGTATCTTCCCACCCCGTGACCATGTACAAATGGTGCTATACTCATCTATCAGGCCATCTATCCTCATCTCTTCCCCTCTTGGTCTAGAGAGTGATACAAGGTTCCCTCAGCTTGACAGATCAGTGAAGAAATAGATGTCTTCCACATCTATGGTGACAATGTGGGTTCCAACCTTGAAATGTTGTTTCTCTGGGTCCCACATTCTGATAAAGTGATCCACCAATTGAACATCATCCCTCATGATCAGGGTATAAAAGAATCTCAAGAGTCCACACTCTATCAAACCTAATACGATGTTGGTATCATTGGTAGCTTGAGTGTCGTCAAGCTCATGTTCCCTCTCTTTCCAAATGAACATGCTTGTGTTTGAAAACTTGTAGAAAATAAAGATGGCCTTTAGAATCACTCCTCAGCAAAAGGATTTCAAATTTTAGCTTGAAGCTATGGTTTTGATATTTTCAAGGCTGTTGGCGCACTTTCCCTATACAACCAGGGTGTCAATGTACATACCATTTGTACATAGAGTGGGGATGACACTCTTTCCCCTTTCGAGAGGTGTGTCAACGCACTTCCCGAAAGGGAGAAGAGAGTCACCTAGGGTGCACTCTTAACCCTTAGAAAATCATCTTAAAACCCATAAAAAGCTAACTAAAACATAATTTTATACCATCAAATCAAAGAGGAAGGGAAGAGATTTTAACTGGATCTAACAAAACATTGAATTGTTGGCCAAAACTCCCGCAATATCCATAAAAAAATCACATACAAAATGTACCTTCTTTATTCAAAACTCTATGGTAAAAAGCAAATGGTAAACATAATTTACTTTTTGGTCTTTTTATTCTTTTTTTTTTGGTAAAATATGAAAATTATTTTTAATCATCTAAATATTATTTTGTTTTTACCTTCTTTTCTAATGTTTTGAATAAAAAATAGTTCTAACCCTTATTTTTGGAGATTTGAGAGCAAATTAGACGATTTTTTGCTATGGAGGAGTTTGCTTTTTACTTTTTCGTGCTCCTTTTTCAAAATTTAAAAGCTTTCAAGTGTCTTTGATACCATGGTTGTGCTCATCAAAAAACTAAGAGAAAAGGTGTTGAGTGTACTTTTATCACTCTTTTGGGATCGTAAAATCTATACAAAAATGAACCTCCCATAGTTGTCTTTAATCTCTTTTTAGACACTCTAAATAGGAAAAGACTGCCAAGCAAATTTGTTTCTTTCATGGTTGTAAAAGTATTTCAAAGGTCGTCTATCTAGTGATAGTTTACCACTGTCTCGGACCGTTTAGACTAATTTACGAAAAAATGTACACTCTAGTTCATCATAACTAGAAGAGTTCTCATAGGTATCATTTTACACTTTTTCGTACCTTGGGGACTAAATTTACCAAAAAGTCCATATTGGATTCTTCTTTAGTCCTTTCAGACTCTCTAAACATCAAATGACACTAATTTTACCTTCTTCTGACTCATAAAAATAAAACAATGAAGGACCGTTTCTAATATTGAACCCCTCCTTTCTCAGGTTCATAAAACATTTGAGATTGGACTCATCCTATGATGAGCTCTATCAAGTGTTTTCTACCATTTTCGAGCTCTCTAAAAATCAAAGAGGTAGTCATCCATCGCGATGAGGAAATTAAGGGAATGGAAAAAAAAGTCATCTATATTAATGGCATCTTATAGTTACCTTTGAACATGACACTTGTCTACATTTCATTCAAACATTTGGGTAATCATCTTTTCCTTGAGTCGATCCACTTTCATGAGTCAATTCAAAGAATGCATCATCTTTTCTTTGCATTAATTCTAGTCTCTGCGACCTCATTGATTCTATGCTTCCAAGTCATTTATCATGTCGTTCAATGTTCAAGGGGATTCTTTTATTACAACCAACCATGAATGGAATTTGACAGCATACATGACGTATTTTCATTTTAAAAACGTATTTGAAAAGTTAATTTTTTTTACGCTTCATCAAGGAATTTCTACAAAAATATCAAACTATATATTTGACAAGTACTAAGTTACATATCCCGTCATAAAATTTTAATAAATATTTGAAACTACATGGCCATTGGTGGGGCCTGTCCCCAATATTACATAGCATAACTTCGTAACATTTCTTCCATTATTGTTTATGTCGCTCTTAATGTTGACAGTGCAAGATTGTAGTTCATGCATGTTATGTTATTTATACTCACAACTCATAGACTCATGTTGTTCAATGTGCAAGAATTTAAGCCGACGCCTAACTTGTACAATCATCCAGTGTGTAACATTCAATCCAATAACACAAATTAGAGTATTTCTTCATTTCTCATGAGACGAAGTGTAATTTGAATCAATCGAGGGGCGTTGATTGAGAGCTCATTGAAAGGGTAGGTGATGGGTAGTTGTAGATAATCATTTTTGGTATCAAATGTACCATCTTTCCTCAGTTGGTTCATCCCATGCCACCCATATTGGAAGGAGATGGCGCTCGGTCGATCAACAACATGATATGCAATGGCCACACTCTGCCTCCAAATTAGTATACACTGAGAACAACGATGAGGACACTACGGTTGCTTCAAATATTCTAATAATCAAAGTGATGACATTCATAATTGTTTTGTTGCAGAGGTCAGTGTTAAATCAAGGATCCCCATGCATTGAACAAAGTCAAGACCCTTGGGTGGCAAGGGCTTTATTAATTTTCATCGGAGCTGAAATTTGAATGGTAAATATTGAGCTCATTACAATTTTCCTATTTTAACTCTTCTCCTGTGAGTATGGTGGAACAAAGAATTTAGCCACACGAGGGTACTTTCAACAAATTCATTCTTCTTTTTGTTCTTTAAAGGACACGAACCAGTGATCCTTTGAAACTTAGGGATTTTTCTTCTAGACTTCTTTTTAATGCAGGATATTGGCTTTGGTAGATACTTGGCCTAGTGGATTAGGTATGAGTCAACTTATTGTTTTTTTTCCTTTATGAAAGGTTTGAATGCACATTTCAATCAAACACGGTCTAATTAATTTTTCTATTTAAATGAAGTTATATAATAAGTTAGTTAATGTTTTTAACATTATTTTATTGAATGAAAAGAATCTAAGTTTTTAAAGGATTTTGTTACTAGAAAAGAATTGAAATCTTCAAAAATATTAAAGGAAGTTTGGCCATTATGTCATGTATTTGTATGTTTTTTTAATGTAAATTTAGTCATTTTTATTGAAAAAACTATATATTTTTTGGGAAACTAGAATTGTCAATTTTACAGTGTTTTAATTTATTTAGAACTTTACAACATTTTAACATATTAAATGAATTTTCTAATTTCTTCCAAATTTTTGAAATGCTTTCTAATATAAAATTTTACATATGATTTCTATATTTATATTAGTGAAAAATATGTTTGAGTAATTATTGTGTAAAATTTCATTTATAATAAAAAATTTAATTATTAATTTAGTTCATATATAAGTATTAAAAATTTATATTTTTGTAAATTAATATATAAAAGGATATATATTTTTTATATTTTTAAAAGGATAAAAAAATTGGTAGGCGATAATTTGATGAAAACGTAAACTGAAGGGTATGGAAAACATAAAACCGTCATGAAATTTTGATTCAACGGGTAGCATAAATGTGAAATTCCAGGCCTACAACCAACCTCTGCTGTTACCCTACCTTCCTTTGTGTCGTTAATTTCTGAGTTAGTCTCATGGTTGCTCCATAATCAAAATCACTTCAAACCACTTTTGTTCTAGTTTCATGTCGATGATGGGGGAAACATTATGGCCCTCCTTCAACGAGTCTATTCCTATCAACATCAGCACATCATTTGGGAATTAGCAATAGAAACCAGTTAGCACCTTGAATCTTGCATGCCTCAACGGAATATTTCCTCGCTTTCGACAATAGGATTCCATCATTGGCCTTTGATTAAAATATTCCTCTGATTGTTCAACTTCAATTCATATATTCACATTTAGAGGAATGTACTAAGGTACCTTGGGAATCATTAACATCAATGGTATTTCCCTCTCACTTGTTAACGGTATACATCAACGACCGGTAATCAAGTTGTTTCTACAATGTCTGACATCAAGAAACCTATTGACATGGATAGAATCATACTATTTGGGATTGGGATGAAGCCACTGGGTGTTTAGGAATTCACTTGAATATTTTCCTTTCCCCAGATTTCAATGGAGTATTTTTTTGATCAAGTCACTGCATAGATCCACAATGTATGTCTGGTTTCTATGCTCGAGATTGAATTATGATGACATATATATAGAGTATATGTCTAGTAGTTATGTCCAAATTTGAGTCTTGTTCATCATGGATTTATAGTATATGTTGGTAGCCATGATCTGGTCATTTATATGTGGATCTACAATGTATTAGTTTGAAACCATATTTTGATGTAGGACATAGTACATAGATCAGAGTATCTAGTACTGTAAAAAATCTTCAACTAGTAGTATTTCACCCCCTCCTCCAAAGTACATATGTCAAATTATTTCACCTATCATATCTCTCTAGCTTCATACTTTGGAGGAAGTCTATTACACCAAAATATTGTCATTTTCCCTAAATCCCTAGGGTACATGTGCCAAAAGACCTTTTGGGAGGATTTTTTCTTGTTAGATTCTCATTTCTAGGAGAATTGACGCACCTTTCCTCTTGAATTAAGGCGTCAACCTATGCTGATGCTCATTCCTAGTAGACAAAGGGTGTCGTTGACACTCCTTGACTTTGTGCAAGGAGCGGCGTCCATTCTTGATGCCTCTTGATAGTGTACAAAGAGCGTCGATGCTCAGTAAAGAAAAAAAAAGAGAGGTTTCAAGGTATTTATACAAGAAATCCCTTGTGGAGGATTATCCCAACTGATTATATTAGGTGGAATTCGAGCCCTTAACCCCTAGGGATGATCCCTCAACTTCCTCCAAGGAAATATCAACTGATTTGTACTTTGTATCTTTTGTAGGTATTTATTCTTCGTAGTTGGATCATAAAAAGCTTCAAGAAGGCAAGGATAAACTTCATAAAAGGTATAAAAGCTTTACATTCAAGTAGTTTGATTATCTAGGGAGATGTTGCATAGTTGTACTTGTTTTGTTCTATATTTAAACCATTTAGACTGGGGAAATGGTTTTTTTTTTGCAGTAACCATTTAGACTAGTACATAGATCCCCTTCAATGGCCCTATAATGATAATGAGGTGTGAAAAGCCCAATGCACAATAGTATATGTGGCCACCTCCTAACTTTCCTCCTCGAACAGATGAAGGATATGAAGAATATTGAGAGCCTAAGCAGACATATTTATCAAATCCTTCCTCGAGCCTTAATACAGTTTTTCATCCAAAAGAGATAGAAGATGAAGGAGAATTCATAGGGTCAAAAGGTACGTGTATAATGGGATAAGAGGTTTATATCCTCAAGGAGAGGTTGTGCCCCAAGAAAAAAGGATATTAGATGTGTGTCCTACCCAACTGCAAATGCTCATTAATAATACTATGGAAGAATCAAGAAGGATGTATGACCTAATACTCAGAACTTTAGGAATGATGAACCTTTTAAGTCCTATAATGAGAATCATAGGGATAATGATAAAGCAGTATAGAAACCAAAAAGAGATACAGTCCTAAAGTATCCAGATGTCATACAACCTATCATTCCAATCAAGTCAGATATCAAAGGCTCATAAGTCAATAAAGCACAATCATGCCCATTGAAAACACAAATAAAATAATCTCGATTTGCAAATTTACCAAATACAGGTCTTATCATTTCTCCTACTTTTGATATTAAGCATAAATTAAGCAAGTTTAAAATACTAATTCCTTTATCTAAACTATTGAGGTTCCCTACTCATAAGAAATAAATATAATCTTATATGGGCCTTAAAGATCCAAATACACCCATAGGACTCAAATCTCTACCTCTCCCAAAGAATCCAATTTCCTCTCCTTCTAATGTAATGGGTTTGAGTGATGAACCCCCCTTGCAGGCCAACAAAAATAACGTGCAATATGACACCCAAAAATAGTCCTCATGAATATTCCTAATGAAGAAGATCACACTAATCCCCCCTACTACATTGCTTTGGATTCCATAACATTCATTTTCATAATTGTTTATATTATTTGGGTGCATATCATTCTCTAATACCTTTATAAATCATGGAAAATATTTGCCTATATATCACTAGGAAATATAAGATCACTATAATCCCCCCTACTACATCACTTTGGATTCCATAACATTCATTTTCATAATTTTTTGTATGATTCAGGTGCATTTCATTCTCTAATGCCGTTAGAAATCATGGAAAATCTTGGCCTATATTGAGATTCCAGTGTCTTGGTATGATCAAAGATCTAGTGGCGGGAATGGTGTAAATTCCCAAAAAACTTGTTATGATAGATGTAGTCATTGTCGATGTCCCACCTTCATATGGTATGCTATTATCCAGATGTTGGGGGACCAATGTTGGGGATATTATTCAATTCGATTTTTCTTATGATACTATCCCAATATTTGGATGGGAAACTTGCCGAATATATAGAGAACCTAAATGAATTATGTCATCAGTGATCTAAGAAATCCCAGCAATGTTCTTGCCTATACTTTAGATGAATTGGGAACTTTACTCCTCAATCATCAAACTCCTTCACATAACCAAGTTGAATTGCTGATGGCTGCATAAGAACCACCTTTAGATACCTATGGGATATGGGAATTTTTCTTTGATGGGGATTATAATAAAAATGGGAATGGAGCTGGTGTATGGATCAAGTCTCCATATAGTAAAGAATTCCCTTGTTCTTTCAAATTGTGCTTTCACTGTACCGATAATGTAGCACAATACAAAGCACTAATACTAGGCATGAAACAACAAGAAATATGGGTGCCACTTAGCTAAAGATATTTGGAGATTCATATTTAATAGTTAATCAAGTAAGAGGGAAGTTCCTGCCAAAATAGAATCCTGCAATGAGACAATACAAGCATGAAATCCGGGACTTGTTTAATAATTGTTTTGAAGATATAAATATCACAGCTATATTAGGAGAAATGAATCACTGGGATGATAATTTCAATAAATTAGCAGTGGATTTTATACCTCCTCACATTGTTCATATGTCTTATGTTTTCAAATAACTATACAAAGATAGAATTCCTAACAACATTAAGAAATGACAAGTATTTCAAGGTGATGAACAGATTAAAAAATTCACAAATCTAGTTGAGGATTACACAAAAACACATATTAATTTGGAGGAAGAACATGATGCAGAAGATATTGATGTACAAGAGGTTGAGTAGGGAGATTCATCAGAAATGATAGGAGGAGAAAGGTTCATACAGCTGAATGCCAATTACATACCAAAGGAATTGGTGTCTTTGGAAAGATTATTTGTTTTCGATCAAGTGCTAGCCAAATCTACTATCAAACCAAATGCATCTGAAGTAGAGGTGTACAAACTGAAGTTGGAAGCACCTCCATAAATTATTGAATTATATTCTAAGGGTTTAATAGAAAATAAAAAGATAAATATATAGAGTTATTCAAGAAATTTGAGGATGTGTTTGCATGGGAGTATGAAGACCTCAAAACCTATAATCTTGATATTTTTTAGCATCAAATACCATTGAGAGAGGATGCTAAGTCTTCTAAGAAAAACCAATGCCAATTAAATCCCATGCCACATCCACTAATTGAAAAAGACGTAAGAAAGTTTCTCAAAGAAAAGATTATCATTCTAGTTTGATACTCATAATGGGTGGAAAACCTGGTAATAGTAAGGGAAAAGAATGGAGAGATAAGGATCTATATGGATTTTAGAAATTTAAATAGAGCTTCTTTGAAAATTAATTATCCTTTGCCTAATATGGACCAGATCTTACATAGAGTGGAAGGCACATGGATCCTGATGATGTTCTGAAAAACCACATTCAAGAATTCCTATTAAAGAATTCCTTCCATATTAATAAATTCCAAAGATACATTTCATAGGACCATGGATTTTTCCTTTGTTGATATAAAGGATAGGTTTATTGTTATTCACTTGGATGAATTAACGATATACTCAAAGAAAGCTAGAGATCATATCCAACATATGAAAGAAGTATTCAAAAGATGTAGGCAATTTGGCATATCTATTAACACAAATAAATAATCCTTTGGGATGGAAGAAGTTAAATTGTGAGGTCGCATAGTGTTAGAAACAGGAGTGAAGATTGATCATGACATAGTGGTAGCTATTAATACCATATATGTTCCTAGAAACAAAAAGGGCTTGCAGTCATTTTTTGGAAAAATGAATTTCTTGAGAAGATTTGTGCCAAATTTTGTTGAAGTACCTAAATATAGGACTCAAATTCCAAAAAATGATTTAGAGGTTAAATTGGATGAAGGGTCGAGAGAATAATTTTTGATCCGATTGGTATTGTGACATTCTGTACTTATAGGTTATATGTTCTTGTCCTTCCAAACTAGACAAGTTACAAAGAATATCTCTGAAGCTAAAAGCAATCAAATACTATACCATAGATAGATATCTACACTTGAGAGATTATGAAGACCTATTACTCATATGTTTTTTAGAAGAGGATTTTGAAACAATAATGAAATAAATGCATCAAGGGATATGTGGCAGATAGTTTCTTGCAAGGGAAACAACCCATAAAATACTCCGGTTTGGATATTTATGGCCTACTCTATTATTTGAAATGAACAAACCTGTAAGAACATGGCTTTCTTTCCAAAGGTCCTTCTTTGAGAAACAAAAGTTTCTAGCATTACCTTTGAATCCTATCCAAGTTAAAGCACCTATTGAGCAGTGAGTCATAGATTTCATTAGGGAAATAAATCCTCCATATAGTAACCAACATAGGTGGATTATAACTACCATAGATTACTTCACTATATGGGTAGAGGTTATACCTACTAAATAAGCAAATGAAATAGTAGTAATCAAATGCATTGAAGAAAATATCCTCTCTGGGTTTGACTGCCCTAAGAAAATAGTGACTGGAAATTCCAAGGCCTTCAATTCCCTTAGAATTATCATCTTCCACCATAAATTCAATATCCTCATGAGTCACTCCTCTAATTATTACCCTTGTGGAAATGTTCAAGTTGAATCTTCCAATAAAAAGCTCATGAAAATTATAAAAATGACCATTTTTTAGAATAAGAAAACATGGAATATTCAACCTAGGTACACTCTTTTGGATGATCAAATATCTATGAAAGGAGCTATAGTAAAATAACCTTTCCAACTAGTGTATGGGTTGGAAGTGGTAGTCCCCATACAATTATAACTTCCAACCATGAAAGTATTGCACGATTTGATAATGGAGCTTGAGAGGATCAAGAGAAGGTTAAATCAGTTGATAGAATTACAAGAACAAAGGAACAATGTGTATCAAAGTTTTAAAACACATGAAGTTAAAATGAAGATCTCATTTGACAAGAAGGCCAAACAAAGAAAATTTCTTGAAGGAGATTCACTTCTTATATGGGAAAAGAGGTACGAAGACCTTGGAAAGCATGGAAATTTTTATAGTTTATGACTAGGACTATTTACGGTTAAGGAAACAATAGTATCATCCTCAAATACTTTCAAGATTACAAATCTAGATGGACATTAGATGGAATATCCTATCAATTGTAGGTACTTGAAACCCTTTTCCCTACATAAGTGAAAGGACACTCAAGTTTTGTATTATAGATTCCTTGGTAATTTTCTAACATTTATTATTTATTTTTTATGTCTCCCTAAAAGCATTGCAGTCAATACCATCAACTCTAATGATCCAATAATCAATGTATATAATCAGAATTTTGTTCTCTTTTGAAGAATACTATGTAGGCTCTCAATTTATTATCTCAAGCTAACTATATATCCCAATAGAGAGAAGGAACTTGAAAAATCGAAAAGCCCCCCTTGAAAGGAAAATTAGAAACATTGACAACATCATAGCATGAACAAAGATTAAAGTGTGGTGCTACCCGTTAATGAATTAGATTGAATGGAGCCATTTTTCAAAGTTAGATATGGACCATTAACTGCTAAATAATGTGTAACATAAATGAAAAAGGGCTCTACCCATTTATAGAAAGGATTAGATTAAGTCTTTGTTGGAAAACAAATCATGATTGTCGATGGTATTTAGGTGTAAGGTGTAAGGAAATAATTACTTTTTTTTATTAACAACCCATATTGAATACCACTATCCCTCTAAGTAGATGTGGATTGTTGACAGTATCGGGACATAAGTTTGAAATAAAAATGGTTTGTTTGTGTTAGCGGATAATATTAAAGAATGCTTCCTTATATAAAAAATTGGATCGTTGACAATGTCAAGGTACATGTTTGGGATGAAAATGGGTTCTTCCCATCGATGACTAGGATTAGATCATTCCCTCTTTTCAAAATGAATCCAAACCGTCAACATGGTTTCAATGTGAGGAATGAAGAAAAGGAGTATTTCCCATCAATGGTTATTATTGGAGCATTATTATCTTCTAATGATGGATCTGTTCCATTCACACAAGATGGTGTTCCTTCTTCCCTATGAAAATATAATTGATTTGAGTGAACAAAGGTTGGTCATTTGCGTGTAACTACATACACTCTAAAATCAGCTAGTGTGTCAATATTGAAAGATATGCCAACTCAACTTCATGACATATGCATATCTGAGTCGTCTCATCCATTTTATCCCTATTTCATCATTTCCTCTAGTTTATGCATGTAATTCACAATCTCTTCATACACCCATGTGTGCAATTCGTCATCATGAAATTCCTATCTCAGCCGCTATATCATTTCCTCATCACTTCACATCTAGTCCACAACATGAAAATGACCATCTCATTATCACTCTACATCTATATATGGACACATACCCCTCTTGGTCATCCATAGTTCATTTTCTTATTAACCACCCTGATCATCATCTTGCATCTTTCCCCTGGACAGTGATGCAGATAGTATCATCAACCCTTGGTTTGTTTTCCATGTTATTTTATGAGATGTTCTTCCCTGTATGACTTGTTTTGGTTTCTTATATGCAAATCAACCCATTAATTCCACCGAACCACTACTCATGTTGAATGAACATTACAAAGTCCAAAATGTGGTTAGAGTTTTAGATCCCACATTGAATGAACATTGCAAGGAATCAAAATGTTCATTCAATGGAGGTGGCCTCTGATGTTCCTCCCACATCTCACTCTCTCACACCCTGTTCTATTATTGCTACATTTTATGGAGTCCTAAGAGAGTGACCATTTGTAAACCTGAAGGATCCTACTAAAATAATTAACGTTGGTTCTCTTGCTTCATCTTCATTTCCATGTCACCTTCATATTTGGAATATTTCCTTAGAGGGTTCAATCTCTCATTGGGCACATAGGCTAAGAAATTTTGACTCCATTGTAGACCCCGGAGGGGAAAGTGCCAAAGACCAAGCCTCATTTTCCAAGTCTGTTTCATGACACACCATTACAAGGAAAGATGTAGTCTTTTTTGTAGATGAATTTTTGCAACACAGTGTCAGGAGATTTCCTTTGGTGGCATACTAAAAAAACTTACTTGTTGATGTTTTTCTATACCAGTCAAGTTACACCGATGTTGTTATGTGCCAGAATTGACTTCATCCTTCAAAGGATCGATAGAAATGTTAGAATAATCAACCCATAGTTAGCTACCTTAGACATTAATTTAATTATTTTTGTCTTATTTGCCTAGTTCATGTGTCCCACCTTATGCAAGTTGTCAATTACCTATCCATAGTGGTCCAACTTGCCTAATTGGACACATGTAGCACTTGGGAAACCTCAAGGAATCAATTCTGCTTTATTCCTAGTCTCCTAGGCACCCTTTTGCTTTTTCTGCTTTATTGCCTGCTTTTTCAGTGCTTTAAGGCAGTAGGGAAAGTTTGACTAGGTGAGGTGAACTAGTTTTTTGTCCTCTTCATCCTCCACTCTTTTCTCCTTGTAAAAGCATGTATGAGTTGTCAATCCATCACTCTTTAGCTTGCCTAAGCGCTTTTTCCAATTCGTGAGCTCCATGACTGATTTGGGATCAACTTTTTGCACCTATGGGGGATTTGCTTAATTTTAGTAAGCCTGCTTTATGCTAGATTCGAATTACTCCTCATGCATTCGAATCCCTTATGTAATTATTTAATGAAGAAACCTATTATGTTACAGGGTTGGCTATTGTACACTTATTCAATACAGTTTAGTGTTCAGCTCATTATTCAGTCTCTTTTGTGAGTGATTTTGCATGTTCAATTGATAATTGTTGTGAGTAAAATTAATCTATCACTGGGTTCAATTTCCACATGGTATTAGAGCCATTGTAGATCAATTTCTCTCCTTCAAAATTGTTTTGCAG
Source organism: Pseudotsuga menziesii (assembly GCA_001517045.1). Taxonomy (NCBI): domain Eukaryota; kingdom Viridiplantae; phylum Streptophyta; class Pinopsida; order Pinales; family Pinaceae; genus Pseudotsuga; species Pseudotsuga menziesii. The sequence continues at coordinate 233,734 of LPNX010075791.1, forward strand.
GTTCGACATCAGTGACTGGGAACCTTCTACTGACAGCCGAGACAATTTCTAAGCTATGGATCAATCTCAGAAGATCATCTTGACTCCCTTCAATTTATTTGAATGGAAAGCAGAGATGGAGATACTGTTGAGAGTGAAAGGACTCTACAGGGTGACTATGGCAATAGAAGTAGATCCCAATGCAGCTGTAGAGAATATTAAATGGCACAACAGGAGGGATGAGGCCTATGGTCTCTTGTGTCTGAGTATTTTCAGAGACCTCCTTTTCCATCTTGATGGATTGACATCATCGAATGAAGTATGGGAGAAGCTTACTGATCTTTTTGGAAAGACAGATGAGATGAGGGGACATCAAATCGAAAATGAACTGATCTCCCGGAGTCCAAATAGCTTTGAATCACTGCAACTCTATTTCTCCAAGGGGTGAATCTGCGGACCTGGGTAACACTTTTTGGCAAGCACATTTCGGCAAAAATAGAAAAATGTACCTCGATCGAGGGTTTAACAAACCCTCGACCGAGGTCCTAATATCTCGACCGAGGTTTTATCAAGCCCTCGACCGAGGTTTTTTTAATACCTCGACCGAGGGTTAAGAAATACCTCGGTCGAGGTCGATTTTAGTTAAATTGAATTTTTTTGTTAATTTGTTATATATATATAAATTATGTCAACCGGTAGCGTTTATGCTACCGGTTTAATTTTGAAATATGTCCCAGGCAAACCGAAATGCTACCCAATTTTTTTCAATCCTCCGTAAATTCATGGAGGATTGAAAAAAATCCATAAAACACCAACTAAACAAACCTATATGAACCATAGAGACAATTAATCAACTGTAGGCTCGAGACAAATAATAAATTTAAAAATTTATTTGAAGAGGACGTCACAACCCTAATACTCCTAGTTATTGGGTTTACGACGATGATCCGATAACTAGGTTTAGAATGAAGAGGACGTCATGCGATTGTTGCAACTTGCGTTTATCATTTTCAATGTAAAAGTGAATATTGGGTAGTGATGATTTCGATTCAATTTCCCAGATCTCACACATACATATATAAATGTATAAATAGGCTGCCCATCAACCCAAATAATTTTTTTAATAAATATGATTAATTATAACCTGTATACACGCAAAAGTAATGAGTATTATCGTTCGGACTGTTTAATATCTTTATTAAGAAAAAAAACAAGGATTTAGAGCAAAATTGTTGTGGTAATGACTCATGGAGGATTGAAAAAAATCCATAAAACACCAACTAAACAAACCTATATGAACCATAGAGACA
>LPNX010075791.1:243077-264526 GCA_001517045.1 Pseudotsuga menziesii
AAAAAGGTGAATAAATTAAGTTCAATGAAATGTAAACACTCAAGAGTGAGTTATCCATGAAATTGGTTATGCCACCTTAGTGAAAGATGTCAATTTAAGAAACAAAATCATGCCATGTAGCAATGTTCTAAGGGAATAGTTATCATCGAAGATCATACTTATGCTCAACAAAAAGAGGAACAAGATGAGGTTCTTTCATTTTTTCTGAGTTTAGAAGTTGAAAAACATTGTTTGGATCTGCAACATTAGTCCTTTCTCTTGTAAATTTTCCTTTAATATTCAACTAGGGCTAAACAGTGCATGCAAAATATCAACTGATAACCACACATGAATATCTTTTATAGTATGCTGCAGAATATAAAACTGATAAATAAATCACAACATCACATCATGATATTGACACTATTATTTTGGGTATGGAAACCCTTAGAAAAACCCAAGATGGGAAAACCGATGCATCAGTCAGATATAGATTTTATTATGAGAAAATATGGAACTTTTACAATCAGTGCAAATTCACCCAAAGTTGGTGAATGCAATACCCAACATAATCACTGGGAAAATCCTAGCTAAACCTCAACACCCTCTTGTGTGAGTGTACGGCCTAGTTGTACGAAAATCAATGATCCTGTTGCTCACTCCTTCGTCTTCTCGGCTAAATCCTCTATCAGACTTTCTCTCCTTGTATGTACCCTATCTCTGTTGAAATACAAGTGTGTGTTCTCTCCACCAATTGATCTCTCTTTTATAACTTTAGGTAAAGCGAAAACCCTAATTTCACTTTCACTTTAACTAGTGGTAAATCTAAAACCCTAATTTCACTTTCACTTTAACTAGTGGTTCACTAAAGTTAATTTAGATCACTTTAATTTATTTTCCAAAGTAAACTTAGGAAAAGTAAATTAAATACAACTGGTTTCCTATTTTAAGTCTTCTGAATGCAAGAACACATGCATGCAGGAAGACCTTCCTTATTGCTACCTATTTAACACTCCCTCTCAACAAGGAAGGGATTCAGTAGTAACCCCAAGTTATCCCTAAAATTCACAAAACTATGTCTGCAAAGTGCCTTGGTGAAAATGTCTGCCACCTGCTCATCTGGTTCCCCTCTGAACACAATCTATGAAGAAGTGGTATCTGATGTCTATGTGTTTGCTCCGGTCATGAAACACTAGATTCTTAGATAAGTTGATGCCACTCTGATTTTCACAATGAACTAATGTAGCCTCTATGTCACACTCGAACAACCCTACGAGTAACTTCCTCAGCCACATACCCTCACAAGCAGCCATGCTGGCTTCCATGTATTCTGTCTCTACCAAGTTCAATGCAACTAACTTCTACTTCCTGCTGAACCAAGAGACAACCCCTGATCCAATGCTGAAACAACAACCTAAAGTACTGTTCTGTTCCTCTATACATTGTTCCCAGTTAGCATCTGTGAAACCTGTTAAGTGTACACTCCCCATGTGCTCATAAAACAATCCATACTCCACTATACCTTTGATGTAGCAAAGTATGTGCTTTGTAGCCATCCAATGCACTCTCCAAGGGTCCACCATGAACTGAATCAAAGAGTTGACTACAAAGTTGATGTCTGTTCGAGTGTTGACCAGATACATAAGCGATCCTATAAGCTAGAGTTACAAGGTAGGATCAAATCTGTCTGATCCTGATGCATCAATATTCCTCCAGTTGGAAACTAGAGGTATGGCCCTAGGCTTGCAGTACTCCATCCCGAATCTCTTTAGGATCTCTACTGCATACTTCCCTTGTCTGATGAAGAAGAATCCATCTCTTTGACAAACCTCCAAGCCCAAAAAGTAATGCATCAGCCCAAGGTATTTCATCTCAAGCTCTACTGGAAGATTGGACTTACAGTCTCCAATCATCCTCTCATCTCCTATCAAAAAGAGATCATCCACATATAACACTAGTATGAGAGGCACCTCACCTGTTAAGAAGTACAAGTTGTGGTCAACCTCACTCCACTAAAATCCCATCTCTCGTAGATAGTTTTCAATCCTCGAGTACCATGCTCGAGGTTCCTATTTGATCCCATAAAGAGCTCGATGCAGTCTGCATATATGTGTCTCACTGTTCTCCACATCAAACCCCTTAGGCTACTCAATATAAACCTCCTCCTCTATAACTCCATTGAGGAAGGCAGTCTTGACCTCCATTTGATGGACACACCAACCCATCTCAGCTTCTAGTGAGATAATGGTCTAAATGGAAGAATACCTAGAAACATGGGTGAAGGTATCCTCATAATAAATACCCTTCTTCTGTGAAAACCCATTTTCCATGAAGCGTGCCTTGTACTTCTCCACACTTCCATTAGCTGCATGCTTCACCTTGTAGATCCATCTGGATCCCACCACCTTTTTCCCTTGTGGACTTGACACAACCTCCCATACTTGGTTTTCATAATGGATTCATACTCCTCAACCATAGCTTCCTTCCACACATCATCCTGTGTAGCCTCCTAGAAGATATAAGGTTCATAGTTAATCAAATCTGTCATCAGTGCCATATAATGAATCCTCTCTGGTGGTACACTCTATCTAAAATATGTATGTGGAGGATATACCTTCCTGGAATCCTACACTGTGGATCTAAACCACTTAGGTCTTGACCTAGTGTCAACCTGTACAGCTGCTAGATATCTGTCTCCTGTTGCAACTCATCCTTCAAGTCAATGAATGAAGGATCCTATCCACCTGTCTCCCTCTAACCATTAGAACATGTGCTATGTGTCTATACATGTACCTATACATCTAGCTCCTCTAACTTGATTCATGACTCCTGTGTTGGCTGCTGCTCTACTGGTAAGTATAGATATCTCTGCAAGGCCCTGTCATCATCGAACTCGACATCCTTGCTCACTATGATCCTCCTGCAAAAAGGAATGTAAACTCTATATGCCTTCGAAATCTCATTGTAACCAACAAGTAACCCCTTCTCTCCAAAAGGGTCCAGTATCTTCCTATTGTCATCATGAACATGAAAATATCAGACACTTCCAAATATGCAAATGTGACTCACATCTAGCCTAGTGCCTGTGAAGACCTCCTCCAGTGTCTTCCTCCCCAAGGCTGTGTGGAGAAACCTATTCTAAATGTATATTGCAGTCCTGTATGCCTTGGCCCAAAGGAATAGTGGTAATCCCTAATCAAATAACATGGCCTTGGATGCTCCAACCATAGTCCTTTTCTTCCTCTCTGCAACTCCATTCTGCTATGGGGTATGGGGCACAGTGTGCTCCTTCTTAATCCCATCAACTGAACAATACTCCATCAACTCATTGGAAGTGTACTCACCCCTGTTGTCTATCCTCAACACTCGAATCTTATTTCCTATTTGGTTCTCCACAAGATTCTTGAACCCTCAGAACCTCTCAAAGACCTATGACTTGGCCTTTAGGAAATAGATCCAGGTTTTCCTAGAATAGTCATCAATGAAGGTTATGCAGTAACTGTAACCACTGAATGAATGGACACGCATAGGTCCGCATGCATATGAATGCACCAAGTCCAATGGATCCTTAGACTTGTGCTCACTCTATGGGAAATACTTCCTAATGTTCTTCCCCAAAGCACAACCCTTGCAGTGGTTATGCTTTTCCTTCTGTACCTGAGGAACTCCAATAACTTCCTGTCTCAAATGCTTTAGTGCTCCATAGTGTAAGTGTGCCATCCTACTATGCCACACCTCACCCCGACTTCTTTTTCTACTACTGACTAGAGCCTTTGCAGGATCAAAGTGTAATCTGTACACTTTCTCGCTCCTTCTACCAATCATCCAATCTAAGCTCCTACCTAACCCCTTGGGCCTGATATACACTCTATGGTCACAAAAATTCACCTAATATCCCTTTTCCTCCAGAGTGATGACTGATATAAGGTTCTTGGTCAGTCTTGGAACATATAACACATCAGCAAAACTGAGGGGTTTTCTAGACTCCCTCTCAAATGAAACAGTGCCAACTCCCTATGCTTGATACTATGCATCATCACCTAGCTCAACGTAGATCCCTATTCCATTTTCCTGGAAGTCTCTGAAGAATCTCTTTTGTCCATTCATGTGACTATATGCTCCACTATCAACGTACCATATGCTAATCCCTATGGCGCTTTCCATGCAAGCTATCAAGCAAAACTCCTCATCGAAGTTCCTACTGAACTCATACACCTCTGAGTGTTACTCTTCTTCTTCTCGTCTAGGAACTATGAGGGAAAGTGTCCCTACTTGTGGCAGATAAAACAACTGACCTTTGACACGTCAAGGTTCTTCTTACCATAGTTCTTCCTCTTTGCCTCCCCCTTTCTCTACCATATAAGGGCTAGAACCTCCTCATCCACAATCTGTGGGGCACTACTGGATGAGCCTGATCCTTGACCCATGTGGGTCTCCTCCTACAAAAATTCATCCCATAGTCTCTGCCAATCAGGGAGCTTCTCCCTAACCACAACACCTTTGACAAAGGTGTCCCATGGATTAGAGAAGCCATTGAGGGCTATCTGAACTATCTACTCATCCATTATATTAGAGCCAATAGCTCCAATCTCGTCCCTGATCTGTGTGAGATTCATGAGATAAGGAACCACTCCTTCTCCCTTAGCCATCTTGGTGTTGCGCATCCTCTCTTGCAACACCATCTTCCGGTTCTCGTTCTTGCTTTGGTACAGACTCTCCAAAGCTGTCCACATCTCTGTTGTGGTCTTCTTACCAGAAAGCTGAGGGACTATATGGTCCTTCACTCCATCCATGATAATCAACATGGATCTGGAATCAATCTTCCTCCAAGCTTCTAAATCTGTCGGATTTGTGGGTGCAACCTTTGTGGAGTCAATGTGCTCTGCTACATCACTAATGTCCAAGATCCTTGTGATCCTTTCTTTCCATGTAGGAAATTTCTGAGCACCCTGGAGCCTATCCTCAACTCTCAACTGCATGGCCATAGTGAAGTGTACCTATCAAACCCTAGACCCAAAATTCTAGGTTTGTGTCTTCCTATAGATCTACCCTTGATCTATCACTGCTACTACAAATCTCTCATCTTTATCTCACCAGAGCTCTGATACCATGTAAATTTTCCTTTAATATTAAACTAGGAATAAATAGTGCATGCAAAATATCAACTGATAACCACACATTAATATCTTTAACAGTATGTAGCGGAATATAAAACTGAGAAATAAATCACAACATCACATCACAATATTGACACTACTATTTTGGGTATGGAAACCCCCAGAAAAAACCAAGATGGGAAAACTAGTGTAGCAGTCATATATAGATTTTATTATGAGAAAATATGGAACTTTTACCATCACTACAAATTCACCCAAACCTGGTGAATGCATTACCCGGCAGAATCACTGGGCATATCCCAACTAAACCTCAACACTCTCCTGTGTGAGTGTACAACCCAGCTGTATGAAGCTCTATGATCTTATTGCTCGCTCCTCCATATTCTCGGTTGAATTCTCTGTTTGACTTTCTCTCCTTATCTGTACCATGTCTCTGTCGGAATACAAGTGTGTGTTCTCTCCACAAATTGATCTCTCTTTTATAACTTTAGGTAAAGCAAAAAATCTAATGTCGCTTTCACTTTAACTAGTGGTAAAGCAAAAACCCTAATTTCACTTTCACTTTAACTAGTGGTTCACTAAAGTTAATTTAGATCACTTTAATTTATTTTCCAAAGTAAACTTAGGAAAAGTAAATTAAATACAACCGGTTTCCTATTTTAAGTCTTCTGCATGCAAGAACACATGCATGCAGGAAGACCTTCCTTGTTGCTACTAGTTTAACATCTATTTCTTCTTGGCTCTTTCTTCACAGTATAAGAGCAAAGGAATTATTTTGTTGAGAGAAAATACAATGGGACCAAGGAAGAGATGAATTAATCCCCCCTTATGTATTCACTATTATATCTATGAAATAAAGATGTTGTGCTTTGAAACTAAGAGTAAGGTGATTTACCATTGGTGTTTGAATTAAAAGAGTCTTTTACGTTATTCAATGTTTATTTAAGATAGTATGAAATTTCTTTATCTATGTAGCTAGAATCATATCGATATAAACTTAACTACTTTGTGTGATTTTCAATGGTTTCTTGAATACATATTAATGGAAGTTGGCAATGCTTTACATTTGAATGTATTTAATGTTTATGTTTCTTCCTTCAGAGAATTGGGTTAGATTAAGGCACCCTAGTTGTTCTTATTTTGAGTTTTACTGTCTTGTGGAATACTTGATCCTCCCCTCCAATTTTAACACTTACAATCATTTTTACAGTTTAGATTTTCCCCATGCACCTCAGGTTTTAGCCATAAATCTAGTCAAGTTTTTAATCGACGTTTTCAAGGAACCTAGGGTGACAGAATAAGGTTCATTTCCTTACATTTTAGGGTTCCATCCCTTGGTCTAAGGTTTGTCTCATCGACCTAAATTGACACAGGAATGGTGCTACTTGCAAATCCCTCCTTGGCATTTGTATCTTAATTAGAGCCTCTTTGCCATATCCAAATCCATAGCTAGCACATTTATAAAATAAAGCTTGAATCTAGTTGAGGTACAACCTAAGGGATAACACTTCCCACACAATGTCGATGATAGGGACAACATCTATGATCATATTGATAGTGAATACAATAACAAAAATGCACAAGCATCTTTTAACGTAGCAAAGAGCACAAGTTTGAATGCATACGACAACCCAACAAACTATTTTCTCTAGAAACACCCTTATCCTCCTACACAATGTTGTGGAAAAGGACAACATCGATGCTACATAAATGAACAAGAATCATTCCAAAGTTCCTGTACAATGTTGAGTATAGGGACACCACTAATAATTGAGCAAAATTAATAACGACACCTAGTAAATCATCGACTCCAACTAGTGCCCTCACGTTCCCACTTAATACTGACGAGCAAAGGGACAACATCAACAAGTAGCGGAAACAATTTCCATAATGTCCTTCTAAAGAACCCATGCAATGTTGCATAGAGGAACAACACTGAAAAGAAAGGACAATGCCAAGTAGAATCATTAAACGTTTCAAAGGCCGTATAAAAGAAAAATTACCCAATCGTTAGAGTTATAATGTTAAAACCACAATTACCAAAGGTTTGAAGGGACATGTTTCCACTGAATGAGGCACATCCAAAACAACCTAAAAACTCCCAACAACCTTGATTCTTTGTCAAGCTACCACTGTCTTGCATCATTTTTTCTTGATTTCATTTTTCTAAGGGGCTAGATCCTATACAATACTAATTGTGTTGTGGTCCTCTTGAATTTACTTTTGATTTTGATTTTTTTAGACACTAAAAAAATTCAAAATTTAAAAGCCACATCATGATCATTAACCAATAACACTCACCATGAATCCTATTTTCATATTTCCAAATTATTTTCCTAGTTTCAAGAAACAAAATCCACATACGTATTTCAAAATTATAACAAACCCAACTTCCATTGTACCAATTACGTGGAAATGGGGTATAAATTTGTTCTTAAAACATCTTTGAACTACCAAAAATGTTAGTACCATTAATTACTTTACACATTAAAAAGAACCACTCTACAAAATCTTCCTCAAATTGATCACTTTATAAAACTAATTTTGCTTTATAATTATATAGCTTTCAAGTCGCATGCAACAAAATTGGAACAATTATCTAGGAATAATAATAGTACGAATACTCTACTTCATCTAATCACTATTAAGATTCTAATCTTAATAATAATTTAAAACCTTGTTCTTACCTTCTCATGAGAACATTTGAAACAATAATAAAATTGTTATCTTAATATAACCATCATCTTAATATTCTCTTCACGAGCTAATAATATTTTTCCTTTAGAAAAAAATATTAAACCCAACGAGTGTAAGACTATTAAATCACCTAGGTAAGGTACAACCATAAATGTTTACTTGTTGCGAGAGAGTAACATTCGTTATATGCAAATAAAGAATATGACTATTCTTTTAGCAACCCAAAATTGCATAGCATTAATTTGAACTAGTTTATGAAAATATAAAGAGAAACATTAAATTCAAAAGTAATAGAGAGACACCAAGATACATGGTTCACCCCCTCCTTCGGGCTACATCCACCAAAAGTGTTAGTATTTTTATTAATTTATCCAACATAAGGGGTTACAAATTCTGCAGCACTTTTGTTGCAACTAGTTTTTCATCTTCTTGATGTTCCTCTTATAGAGAACAATTCCGAAATAAACTATGCAGTCTTATGATAAATCCTTCCACTTTAATCATGGAATAACCATCGAAATGTTTATCCGTCTTATTGCAATGACTTTCCTTTTAATCATAGTCAAGTATTACCAATTACAATAATGAGGTCCTTCTATTTTAATTATAGAATGTGTAAAATGTAAGAGACCATTAAATCTATATTTACTAGTCTCACAACCACCTCTTAAAGAGAATATATTAGCTATCAAATTTTGACTTCATTTTAGCTCAACAAATTAAAATATCTTACAAAAATGATGAACATTAATAACCTTACTTGGTGTCTTGGGGGATTGATTCTTACCTCCATGTCCTTACTTACACATCAGTAATGTATATATTCCTTAGGTAATTATAATATAATATATTTTAACACAAAAATAAATTAAATACACATAATCATTTACTAACAAGGTCCTGAGGTCACTCCCTTCCTTTACCATACACCATATTAAATTCACGAAGTCTTGGCTCTTTTGTAAAGAGAGAGAACCACAATCTTAACAAACAGAGTATAAATCTAAGTTGGATTCCTATGTTCAAATTACAAAGAGTTTGGTTACACATGTACTAAAGATATATAGTCTTTTATCTCCTATGAAACCCATGAACATGTTATCATTAATTACAATATCACTTATGGTAGCTTTGCCAAGTTTTTAAATGCTAGGGTAGGGCAAGGTATGCCAAGTGCTACTGAAACTGCCATGAGGGAAAGCAAAGGATTCCGATAAATTCTGGGAATTTAAACGTGGCTACATCTTTTGGCGTTCATATTTCTTCATGGGCATCCAAGTGAATGTGAGCCAAAAATAACGGACGTTGACTGTCAGATGCAAAAGGAATGCAAAAGGGTTTGAGGAGGTTGAACATCACGTGGTCTTTACCTTTAGTGGTCGCATGAGTAAACTGCCCTTGAAATTTGGGTCGAGTTTCTGCACTTTTGTAAATGCTTGCCTCTGCTTATTAATATACACATCCTTCTAACAATTCTTCTACAAGGAGTGTTATTCATGGAAAATCTTCGACTAGGCCTTTTACAGCTGATTGCTTCCCTAATATGTTGTTGTAATATCATTCTCGAATCTATGGCAATCCTTTGGAAGGAAGAAAGGAAGAAGTTTAACTGCATTTCTACTTGTTTTGCACATGTACATGAGCCCAAACAAGGTTTTTGAACGGCCTACTTCTTCGTCAATGATTGTTCTCATTTCTGAATTCCTTTTATAAACAAACTTCATTGCCTTATAATAGACTTGACAGATACGCAATCATATGCAATCAATAGGAAAAAAATTAATCAGCCAACATGCTAATACAGCCTCATTGCTGAGAGTTTAGAGTTGGATCTCAGGATACTAAAATCTAATGGTAAGCAGCAAATTGCTACTATACGGCACACTGATTAATTGTCGCCAAAAAAGTATGGGCATTCCCAGTGAACTGAGCCGATACCCGAGGAAACTGTAGTTAATTAATAGCCAACATAATCATCAATCGTGTGTAAATGGAAGATCGGGAGATGCGCGGTTTACCAGTCCTGCGTTCAATTGCGTTCAATTCGAACTTAATGCGGCCCTTATAAAATTCGATCACATTTGGCTGTTGTAAATGTTGTGTGTGTGTGTTAGAGTCGCCATTTATCACTCCCGGCTCTTTGCGTCATATTCCCTCTGATAGCCGTTGGTGATCTCCACTGATTTTCTGCTGCTGTGGCATTGTTTCTTGTTTGGCAAACCCTATCTCATAAGCTGCGTGAAGTGATGTGTTTCATGTCAAACAATTGGGGAATGGTTGTGGTGATCCACAGGAGTGGTTGGTGCAAATTTGGGTTTTATTTTTTCATATTACATTGTGCATATAGGCGCGCCCATTACAAGCCATCTATGTCATTGCCTTTGTACTGGTTTTACGTGGAGTGTAACGACCTCTCTCTTCTGCTGTGTGGAGACCATTTGTGGTAATTTTGGCATTTATAAAATTATCTTATCTTATCTTCCTCGTTTCAAATTTTTCTATCCTGCACATGCAGCCATTTGCCCATACTCTAGCTGTGGTGATTCCCTTGCCCAACAACTATTTATATGGTTAGTTGGTTAATTGCGTTGGGCCTATGTATGCTAGCTGCTTCCATCCTTTGCATTTTTTTTATCATTTGCCATAGTTTGCATGATATGCGTTTTGTTAATACACATGGCCATGTTGCCCTTGTTTTTCAATTGTCTTTTCAATTATGTTTTTTTTGTTTTGAATGTGACGATCCCCGACTGGTGGTCCCTCCCTTTTCTTTTTTACATGTTATTTAATATTCATGCCTTCCACCTTTACTGTGCGATTATAATTTATAATGCATGTCATTTTCTATTCATTCCTACCACCTTTACTGTGCGATAATAATTTATAATGCACACATTGCCCAAAGTACAACAAAGATAGTAGGGGTAGGGGGCTTGAGGTAAGGACCTTTCATTAGGGTGAATAACATCTTGATTAATGAGCATATTCCATCCATCTTTGATTTGATTGAAAGGCCATTTTGTAGATTTAACTCCTTTATTCTTATCGACTCATTCCATACACTTGCCACGTTTAGGCCATGCACACCATGCATCCACCATATGTATGAGGTCGAAGCTTCTATAGGCCTAGCTAGAACATGTTCAAGGAATCCAGTAGCAGTCTTGGCAGGTCGTTGCTGCATACATCTATTTCAACTTTCAGTTTGCAGTACATTTTATTAAAGAGAAAATGCAGAGCACTCATGATTGAAGGGCTCATATCTACTGTAGGTGGATCACTTTAAATCTAGGAAGGAAACATCTACAAAGGTAGTTGTATTCATTATGTATTTAGCCATTCCACACTGGTTACTATAAATGCAGGTCATAGAGCTTCAAGTTGTTTTCATTTATAACATTGTGAATACCAAGCTGTAAGGGTAAATGCAAGAAATATGCACCAAATAATTCCCAAAGTACAACAAAGATAGTAGCAGGTGTCCAGTAGTATATAGCTACTTCTTTATTGGTGGCAGTTAGTGGGTCAGACTTCCTTGGTTGTTGTGGAGGTTGTTTTGTAACATCTGCCATGGATGTCATTGAGTAGAGTTTTGGCCTCTCCATTCATTTCGTTTTGCAATACTATGATAATATGTTATATGTTATGAATGGAATAGTTTCCAGAGTACAAGGTAACGCTTACTCTTCACTCTTTCCAAATTTTCTTGTGATTTTGAAACGATTACAAAATGTCATGAGTTTTGAATGCAAGAAAGCGCAAACTCAGTCTTCTTCTCGAGAAAGAGATGTAGAGCGTGTTAAACTAAAGTTGGAGAAAGAGGTTGAGGTACTTATTATTTTATGCTGAAACTAATGGAGATAGAGGTTGAGGTACTTATTATTTTATGCTGAACCTAATTTACCTTACCGATGAAATATATTTATTGTATATATTTGCTAAGAATTAATTCCTTTGAGGTTCATTGAATGATTTGAAAACACAGAACTGAACTATAACAATAACCAACAGACTGGTTATTGTTGGCCTCACTGCTTATTGTTTGCCAAAAATATCATGTCCTTCTGGGAAAGAAACAAACATTAACCATCCATACAAAGCTTAACCCTACTTTTTTTTCTTTTAATCTTTTGGTTACTTTTTACTTCATCTTATATAATTTTAAATTTAGTTTAAAAAATAATAAATTAATTTTTGAAATAGTGAAAACTATTTTATTATATTTATAATTTTTACAATTGAATTAAGTATGAAACAATTTTTTAATTTGTTAAATTAAAGTATGAATGATAGGAATGATGAGAGTTGTTCCCTTCAATGTGAATTTATTATGATGCAACCCATTCATCCTCTGGACAAATGAGGCACAATTTGGTGTAACGTGGACACCAAGAGGGAACTATTATGGCCACGTTTAAGCCATGCACAAATAGCATGGATGCTGAGTTAGCCGCACAAGTTCTGCCATACCTCAATAACCATCATTTATTTCTCTTTCCTTTGCAGAGAAATGTGGTTTCGCAAATAAGTGAGGTTGTGACTGAATTTGAAGCAACAGGTCAGAAGCAACAACAGATACAACAAACTTCAGGGTAGAAACAAACTGGAAGTGAACCAAAAAATGTCCAGAATTTCAATCCTTTCCTTGTCCAAGAAGAGGTATATCCAAAATCTATAATTTTCTCCCTATTGTGATCCATTGATTTCTAATTAAATTTTCCAACTTCAAATCTTGGAATTGAGCATGAATGTACCTCATTTGCTTCATAGCAGAGAGAGAGGATTTATCTGTATATGTCTTTGAAGATAATGAATGTATTAAAACACAGATTAAAGGGCATTTCAAGAAAATTCCTACAAATTAGATCCATTCAATTAGTCTTTTGTTCTGGCTCTTTATTTGGGAGTAAATTTTGATATTAACTTTAAGATATGCTGATCTAAGTCCCTTTCTCTTTGTTGGACACTTGTAGGCAAATTAGGTAGTGAAAGAGGCATTTGTATCCTACCAAGAATCACCGGAAGTAATCAAGAGTGCTTTTAATTGTTTAGAAGCACAAGAAAAGGCACTCGGAGCTGCTGAGCAGCTTTTTAAGTCTTCTTGGATCCACGACAAATATTTTCCAAGCCGAGTGCTTAAGAGTATGCTCCTCTCTCTCAGTGTGGAAAGCATGGTTGTGGTCGAGCATAGAGATGAGGCTTCGTGTCCTTCTAGATGTCGCACAAATACCCCAATCTCATCGACCACTTGGTTATTGTCAACTAAGGAAGAGTATGCTCATCTCTCAGAAAGAGTATGGTATTTATGGTTCTGGTTTATGTTCTTTCTGTTATTTATGGTTCCAATAATTTCTTCTACCTGTAGAAAATTATATGTAGCATTAAACAGAAAACCCATAATTTCTTCTACCTGTAGGAAATTACCTGTAGAAAATTATAGAAAATTATATGTAGCATTAAACAGAAAACCTTAGATTTGTAGCATTAAACAAAAAACCCATAATTTCTTCTACCTGTAGAAAATTAGTTATATGTAGCATTAAATAGAAAACCCATAATTTCTTCTACCTGTAGGAAATTACCTGTAGAAAATTATAGAAAATTATATGTAGCATTAAACATAAAACCTTAGATTTGGAAGGAATCTAAAGAGGACAATAACTAGTGTAGACTTACATACCTGTATATTTTTTCTCTTTTGTTTATGATACTAAATAGGCCCTATTTTTTCTCTTTTGTTTCTAATACTAAACAAGGACAAGAATAACTGATACTAAAAAGGTCGAAGGAACATCCGCCGAAGTAAATTTCGAGTGAGTGTTGATAGAAGGCAGCTTGAAGCTTCAGCCTCAAATATCATTCATAGACAAGAATAAAGGTTGCAGAATTTTGTACAGCCTGATTTAGTCAGTTCTAGTTTCATCGCGAAGGATGTCCACTCCCATAGTTTCATCACAGATCCAAAATTACTTACAGAGGATGTCCACTCTTCATTACAAATCCAAAATTGTTTTAGTTCAACAATCCTTTTCCGTGGTTTCTATTTGAGGTTGTTCCAACTCCACCTAGTCTCAGAACATGCAATCTATGCAAATATTGCAAGCATAGAAGGCCCACGTGCACTCCATGCACTCCATGCAGACGTTGCATGGATGATAACCTATTCCTCATACATTTAACATTAAATGTTTGTGAACTAATGCTAATTGGAACCTAACATTAGTTTATCAATACACTTTGGTCTAATAATTATATGATGTTTGAAAACAAACTTTGATCAAAACCATATCTCCATTGCTCCTAGCCTCGAAAAGAGGCCAAATAAGAAGTAGAAGTTATTAATTGGTGGAAAAAGCGGTGATGTACAGTTTTAAATGAAGTGAAAGTTGTTGATTGGCGAAAAAAATGGTGATGATGTTACTTTAAATCAAAACTTAGTATAAGTGTTTAAATCTTGTTTTGATATTTGTGCAAACTAATTCAAATGGCGGCACGCCGAATCATAGAGTCCCCGCTAGCCAATGGCAAGGACTAATAAGAGGATCTGCCACCCTCCAAGCTATTCCATCGATGTGGAGAATATGCAGGTTGTTCTCTCTTTATTAAAGAATGCAAAAAAACTAAAAATAAAGTAATGAGATCCAAATATCCTATCTACAGAGGCTATCCTTGCTCTTTTATTATAATGAATAATAATTAGAGGTATACGCTTGTGGAGGAAGTTTAAGCATCTCTCTTCTCTCCTTTCCCGCAATATTCCAACCATGGGTTTAAAAGACTATGTGCGCATACGAATTCAAGACGTTGCTCTATTTAAACAAAAAAGAAACACTTAAAATACAATGATACAATTCCTCCAAATATTTTTTCCTTTGCCTACTTTGTCTTTCATTAAATCTCCTCTTTTAAACAATGTGTTGTTCTTGTTGAATGGCACCCCATCTTCGATACTAAAATTCCAGTCACTCTCCCATGGGGGAAGCACGCAAGTAGAACACAACTCACTTACACTTGGGGGAATTATTGATTGCTTCATCTGTATACATTATTTTTGAGAGCCTCATGTTGGTGAAAATATATGCTATCTAATTCAACACTTAATTGTCAACTAGGAACTTGTAAGCTTAGAGATGCCAGCACAATATGTGCAGGATTGAAGGCCTAAGGGTTAGTGTAAGAAGATGAGGGACCTTTTAGCTGCAATCATAGTTTCCAAAAACATGATCACGTTACATAAAAATACATTGTGTTTCTGCTACATGGCACTTGCTGTCGTTCAACCCAAGCCTGACATGTCATGGGATATGTAGGATAGGGAAAACATATTGCATATGCATTATATAACTACAAAACACGTACATGATATGTAGTTATAAAATGCGTACACGATATGTAAAATTAAAATTAATTTATATACGTAGTCCTGAAACCCACAACGCATTCTACCCATCAGGAACGCGAATATCGGGTTGAACGGGAGTGAATTGGGTGTCGTGGACTATTAGAGAGGCTTGAATTAGTTGGAGGGGAGGAAAATCCACCTATCAATTCTCATCTAATCAGTTAATTCATTCACCCATAACATTTTTTGTCAATTCTAAACCTAAAATACGATTTTTTAATAGTTTAAGACGACCAAATTTTGCATTATTTAGCAAATTGGAAATAACCCAGTCACTAATTAAATTCACATCTCCCTCAAACAATATGAGTGAATAATTACAAAGAATTCCTTTTTAAGAACTCAATAATTCCTAATGCAACCAAAAATCGAAAAATATAGAACTCCTCCCTTTATACAATGTATCCATCCACACAAAACCCAAATTTCCAACCCTCAAAGGTGATTTCCCCATGATACTAATTGAACAATTTTCATCGAAAATGACCATAAAAGGATGAAATGCATGCACACGTGTGAATAGAAAAAATGCATAAAAAAATAATAACTTGGTTTCTCAAAAATTCATCACAATCATTTCTCCATGAACATAATCAAATTTCATCACAAGTGTATGTAGTTATACATTGCTTCTTAGTTAAGAACCCTTAACTAAATGCCAAAACACATTAACAAAGTGCCTCTCGGTCCTGCCCTTTTAAACATAAAATAGTGTATTTTATAAAATCAACAATATATATATATAAACACAGAGCTAAAAATTGTAACTATGACTAGTTTTATTCCTTCCTCTAGTTTTAGCAGCCACTACCATTTTTCCACTAAAATATTTGCACTTCTTGGTTATAGCACCCACCTGTGTTTTAATTATACCTTCCTCAGCACTTTGTGTTGATGTATATGTAACTTCGGAATGTATTCTTCTATGTATTTCATATATTGTAACCCGATGTTTATTCCGGGATGTTTCTATTATGCATTTGAGTCATGTGGTCATGCCCCGATGTTCCAATCAGGAGGATTAATAATGTAATCAAGTCATATCAAGTCATTAGGTAAGTCCCCACTGTTTAGGGGCACTTGAGTTACTATACACTAATTAAGTTGTAGGCTCGAGTAGTAATTATTAGGGTTGAGCCTACGTGTGAAATGGCAACTTAAGTGAACAGACTAATATAAATAGAGAGAGTGTGTCTCTCTATTTATCACTTGAGACTTACATCACTTGCTCTCTCAAGTGTGGCGCACTTTTGGAGAAGGAAATTCTTTGGCTTGACAGAAGACAGAAGGCTGCTATTGTGTTGGGAGATCATCTTACTGTTTTGGGATCACATCTTGTGGTGATACTATCTTAGAGGAAGTTGAGGGGTTTTCTCCATTTATGGTTTCCCCTCCTAAAAGCTTTGTGTCTCTTGTCTCTTGTGATGTGCTTATGTGATTGATGTGCTTGGTATTCTCTCAGTGAAAAGATCTTATCATAATGCTAGCTTAAATGTTGAAAAACTAACATGGTATCAGAGCTAACCTGAGAAGAAGACACTGTGCAGCTGCGAAAGCTAGGGATTCCTTGTTTGTGGATATTTCTCCACTAATTTTCAGCAAAAGTAAGGTGGACTTACTCTCCTCCCTAGGGCGCATCTTTTTGTTGAAACAGAATTCAATTCGGAGGATTTTCAGTTTTGGACCTATCATTGGGGTCGGAAATTAGGGCTTTTTATTGAAGAGGAATTTTTCAGTGAGCCCAAGCTTGGATTGTTCTCCTCCCCAAAATCGAAGTTAGGAACAAGTTTGAAGGCATTTGGGTGGACAGAACTCCGGAAAAGCAAAACCCTAGTTGCTCCTGAACCAGCTCTACAGGATTTCAGCTCAAGCTTCAGATTTGACATCTTGAACCTGGTAAGATCTAAAATCTTTTGTATTTCCATTTGAGGTTCTTATTTAAAGACGTCTCATCATACCAATATTGATGAAAAGCTTGAGGGGGATGATAACTTCCGAGCTTGGAAGTATAGAATCTCCCTGGTCCTGGAAGAGAATGAATTAGACTCCTACATCCATGAGGAGATTCCAGCTCCAGAGGGAGATGAGGAAAATGCTCTTCACAAGAAGAAGATGGTTATGGCAAAGAGGATCATTGTTGATTCTATCAAGGATCATATTATCCCTCAGGTGTCCTCTCTCAAGACACCTAAAGCTATGTTTGATGCCCTAACCAAATTGTTTGAAGGAAAGAACATCAATTGGAAGATGACCCTGAGGAACCAATTGAAGAATGTGAAGATTCAGAATACAGAAACTATCCAGTCATACTTCACAAGAGTTTCTCAAATTAAAGAACAATTAGAAGCGGTTGATGGAGAAGTGGAAAATGCAGAGATTGTCATGACTACATTGAATGGCCTCCCTAGGTCATGGGATGCTTTCATTCAAGGAATTTGTGCTAGAAAGAAGCTGGTCAAATTCAGCAGACTATGGGAAGAATGCTCTCAAGAAGAAGCTAGGATAGCAGCTCGAGAAGAGAAGATGGGAAGTGAATACCAAGCTCTTACAGTTCGCTCCAAGTCTCACTTCAAGTCATCAAGAAAGAAGAAACAACATTACAAAGGTAAGCCTTCTTTCAAAGATAATCCTAAAAGAGATATGTCTAGAATCATATGCTATACTTGTGATGAAGTAGGACACTTTGCAAAAGATTGTCCTAACAAATAGAAGAAGATGAAGAAGAGCAGCAAAAGGAGACATCATGCTCATGCTGCAGAGGATGATGAACCATCTAGAAAAAGATCAAGATATGAAAGTGAAGATTCTTCAAGCGAGGATGAATATGTTTTGATTTCAGCTCTCACAGGTAACATTACTCATGGAAGTGATGATTGGTTGATAGACAGTGGTGCTTCCAAACATATGACGGGATTCAAGGAATATTTTATGAGACTATCAGAATATGAATGACCTCACAAGGTGAAACTAGGAGATGACTACCAATATCCAATAAAAGGTAGTGGGGAATCTTCATACAAGCTAGAATCTGGTAAGTCTCTAACAATGAAAGAAGTATTGTTTGTTCTAGGACTCAAAAAGAATCTTCTATCTATTTCAGCATTGGATGCAAAAGGAATGCGGGTGGCATTCATAGATGGTCAAGTCATCATGTGGCCAAAAGGAAAGACTATCGATGCTGCGGTAGTAATCGGAGAACAAGAAGGAGGCTTGTACAAATTGAAGGGACATCCAGAACAAGCCTTGATCCATGATTCAGTAGAGCCAAATGAACTTTGGCATAGAAGACTTGCACATGTGCATTAAAGAGCACTACCTATTGCAAGTAAAGCTGTCGAAGGTCTTCCAGAAATTCAAACAAAACATGAAGGGGTCTACAAAGGATGTGCAAAAGGAAAGAATACGAAGAAGACATTTCCAAGCAGCGAAAGCAAAGCCAAAAGCATTCTAGAGATCATCCACTCCGATGTATGCGGTCCTATGTCATCAAACTCACTTAGCAGGTATGCATACTATGTTTCTTTTATTGATGATTTTTCTAGAAAGACATGGATTTATTTTATGAAGAACAAAGATGAAGTGTTTAGCAAGTTCAAGGAATTCAAAGCCTTGATTGAAAACCAGACTGAAAAGAAGATAAAGACCATTAGATCAGATAATGGTGGTGAATTCACTTCAAATGAATTCAAAGAGCTATGCAAAGAATCAGGGATTAAGAGGGAGTTGTCCACTCCTTATAATCCACAACAGAATGGGGTTGCAGAATGGAAGAACAGAACTATCATGGAAGCTGCAAGAGCTATGCTTCATGATCAAGATCTACCTATGCATCTTTGGGCTGAAGCTGCTATAACAGCGGTGTATGTACAGAACTGTACTCCACATAGAGTACTCGAGAACAAGACTCCTGAAGAAGTCTTCTCCGGCAGGAAACCAGAAGTCAGCCATCTCAGAATATTTGGCTGTCCAGTGTACATACATATTCCAAAAGAGAAGAGAACAAAATTAGATCCTTCAGGAAAGAAGGGTATATTTGTGGGATATTCTGAAAGCTCGAAGGCTTACAGAATCTACTTTCCAGGATTCAAGAAGATTGACGTCAGTAGGGATGTAACATTTGATGAAGACATAGATTACAACAAATCCAGAAAGAGACCTACTGAAGAACCTGAAGAAGCAGAAGCTCCCAGGATCCGTGATAAAATCATGAACGAAGAAGCTCAAGAAGAGTTCGAGGAACCACAAAGACTTGAAGATCCTCCTCTGGAGAAGAATCCTCATAAGAGGAAACCTGCTTGGGTACATGAAATTATCCAAGGTGCGGAAAGATATGGGGCTCCAGAAGAGAATCACAGAGAAAGAAAGAGGACAAGATCAAATTCCGGGTATGTAGCCTTACTATGTGATTTCATTGATAAAGAACCTTCCAGTTATGAAGAAGCGGAAAAACAGAAAGAATGGAAGGATGCTATGATCGAAGAATATCAATCGATCATGAAGAACGATGTTAGGGATGTTGTCCGGCCAAGACCAAAAGGGAAGTCAGTTGTTACTTCCAAGTGGATCTATAACATCAAGCATGCTGCGGACGGTAGCATTGAAAAGTATAAGGCAATATTTGTAGCTCGAGGATTCTCTCAGAAAGAGAGAGTAGACTCTGAAGAGACTTTTGCTCCTGTAGCCAGATACACTTCCATCAGATCAGTACTTTCTCTGGCTGCAGTGACGAAGTGGAAGATACACCAGATGGATGTCAAGACTGCTTTCTTGAATGGTGTAGTAGAAGAGGAAGTGTATGTGGAACAGCCACTCGGTTTTGAGACACATGACAGAGAGTCTCATGTATGCAGATTGAAGAAAGCCCTGTATGGTTTGAAACAGGCACCCAGGACCTAGTACGGCAGAATTGATAGCTTTCTATCCAGTTTGGGATTTACCAAGAGTAAAGAAGATTCCAAACTTTACTACAAGGTTGAATATGGAAACCCAGTGATGCTTCTACTGTATGTAGATGATCTATTTGTGACAGGTACAGATGGGTTGATTGCTGATATGAAGAGAAAGCTTGCTGCTGAGTTCGAAATGAAGGACTTGGGTATGATGCATTACTTTCTAGGTATGGAGGTGTGGCAATGTACAGATGGAATCTTCCTTGGACAAGGGAAGTATGCAGTAGAGATCCTGAAGAGATTTGGGATGATGGACTGCAAGGCTATGGCTACACCTATGGCATCAAACCTGAAGCTATTGAGTGATGCTTCTTCAGAGATGGTTGATGCTACGATGTGTCGTCAGATGATTGGGTCGTTGATGTACCTGATGAACATGAGACCAGATATTTGCTTTGCTGTGGAAACCTTGAGCCAGTACTTGACAGATCCGAGAAGTGTTCACTTGGTTGCTGCAAAGCATATTCTGAGGTACCTGAAGGGTACAATTGATTATGGGCTCAAGTATGATGCGAATCAGAAGATTAACCTGGAGGGTTATGTTGATTCAGATTGGGCAGGCAGTGCCATCGACGGGAAGAGTACTTCGGGATGTTGCTTCAGTATGGGATCAGGTGTGATCTCTTGGTTTAGCAGGAAGCAATCCTGTGTGGCACTGAGTACAGCTGAAGCAGAGTATGTCACAGCTTGTTCAGCTAGTTGTGAGGCAGTATGGCTGCTGAAACTACTGTCTGAGATATTTGATCTCCAGTTAGATGCTACTTGTATACACTGTGACAACCAGAGTTACGTGAAGTTGTCAGAGAATCTAGTGTTCCATGACAGGTCGAAGCATATCGAGATCAAATATCACTATATCAGGGATATGGTGCAGAGAGGATCAGTGAAGCTCCTGTATGTTGCGATGGAGGAACATATAGCTGATGTATTGACGAAGCCATTGGCTAGACTGAAGTTTGAGTACTTCAGAGAGAGACTTGGTGTTCTCCAGATTGAGGCTTCCTCCCAGAGACAGTGATGAGATCCAGAGCCATTCTGACATGGTGAGAGGATTGGTTCCTTCCATGGTCAGATGTAAGGGCTGAGATATTCCTTCATGGTGAGAGGATTGGTTCCTTCCATGACTGATATGAGTACCGAGATCCATATCCATTCTGATGAGCAGGTCAGATGTAAGGGCAGAGCCATTCTGTTCATGGCTAAAAGATTTAGTTCCTTCCATGTCAGATGTAAGTGCAGAAATCTCTCTTCATTGTAGTTGAGAGTCTTCCATCCTTGGATGGGATTGTGCCATTCTGACGAGCA
>LPNX010075791.1:264696-275438 GCA_001517045.1 Pseudotsuga menziesii
CTGTTGAGTAGGACAGATGTAAGGGCAATTGCCACTCTCCGGGAGAGTGGAGGCGCATGGTCAGTTACCATGTAGCTAATTAAGGAATGGGGGCCATTCTGACGAGGGTGTAGGATTCAGTTCCTACCAGGTCAGATGTGAGTGCACAAATCTTTCTTCAGTGTGGCAGATGTGGTTTCGACCTTGGTAGAAATAACATAGTTCTTTCATCATTGTGTTGGTTGTGGTTCCAGCCCGGTTGAAAGTCTTCCATCAGTGTGGTGGATGTGGTTCCAGCATGGGTGATAAGAACAGGGTTCTTTCATCAATGTGGCAGGATGTGGTTCCAGCCTGGATGGGATTGTGCCTTTCTGACGAGTAGGTCAGATATAAGTGCAGAGCCATTTCACAGATGTTAGTGATGTGATATCCTATCATGCTGGTGAATGTGAGTGCTGGGCCTTTCTGATGTGATTGCAGTTTACTACATGATCAGATGTGAGTGTTGGGCGTGCCTTTCTGACGAGCAGGTCAGATGTAAGTGCTGGGCGAAGACCTACACGAGAGTAGGCCTACAACCAGCATGAAAAAGGGCTGGCTCTGTAGAAATTCCTATGACGAGATAGTATACACATGATGATGACCAGAGGAGATCCAGATCGAGCTATGATCCAGATCCAGTTATGATGACTCCGAGAGATCCAGATCGAGTGATGATCTAGATCTAGCAGTGATGATCCAGATCGAGTGATGATCCAGATCCAGTCCAGTGATGATGATCCAGATCGAGTGATGATCTAGATCCAGTGATGCCATTTTATGATGATCCAGATCGAGAGATGATCCAGATCTAGATGACTTGAAGACGAATATGACTTGAAGATGAAGGTGACTTGAAGATGAATATGACTCGAAGATGAAGGTGATCCAGTTGATGCAGAGAAGAAGACTAGTGCTGAAAAATTGTGTCGAAAGAATACCTTCCTAGTTAAGAGGGAGTGTTGATGTATATGTAACTTCGGAATGTATTCTTCTATGTATTTCATATATTGTAACCCGATGTTTATTCCGAGATGTTTCTATTATGCATTTGAGTCATGTGGTCATGCCCCGATGTTCCGATCGGGAGGACTAATAATGTAATCAAGTCATATCAAGTCATTAGGTAAGTCCCCACTGTTTAGGGGCACTTGAGTTATTATACACTAATTAAGTTGTAGGCTCCAGTAGTAATTATTAGGGTTGAGCCTACGTGTGAAATGGCAACTTAAGTGAACAGACTAATATAAATAGAGAGAGTGTGTCTCTCTATTTATCACTTGAGACTTACATCACTTGCTCTCTCAAGTGTGGCGTACTTTTGGAGAAGGAAATTCTTTGGCTTGATAGAAGACAGAAGGCTACTATTGTGTTGGGAGATCATCTTACTTTTTTGGGATCACATCTTGTGGTGATACTATCTTAGAGGAAGTTGAGGGGTTTTCTCCATTTATGGTTTCCCCTCCTAAAAGATTTGTGTCTCTTGTCTCTTGTGATGTGCTTATGTGATTGATGTGCTTGTTATTCTCTCAGTGAAAAGATCTTATCATAATGCTAGCTTAAATGTTGAAAAACTAACACTTTTCTCTTGTTCTGTGCATATGACTTACCCTCTATGCCCCTGGCCTTATCGTAATGACAAAAAAAGTTGAAATATACAAACCTTCTCACTGTGATATCAAATTACAAGTCAACACATCCTGACACCACCATACAACCCCGGTATTCATCGCATCATCGAAGAGTTCATAATCATCATGCAGTTCTGACCCTGTCTCTATTGAGCTAAGAAAAAGCTAATTAATTAAAGGTCCTGACCTAAACTAAATAGAACTTGAATTATGTTCTTTTTTCCTATAAACATAATAAAGCAAATTAGAAACATGTGAGACCCTAGGTCTCCGTAACATCCCTTGACCTAACAAAGACATAAATGACTTTACTCAATCAGTCTATGCCCCTACATCACTAGGTTTATCAACCATTTTTTTTAAAAGCAAAAACAATGGGTAATATATTTCTACATGTCAAGTCTCTAAGCTCATCTACAACCAATTGTATTCCAGTCCACAATTCACCATTTTTCCATGTCACTTTTGGTTGGTTTCCATGTTTATACAACAATGGAAATGGTGAACACCCATGAACTACCTAGAGTGTGTCATGAGAGTGTTCTGAACCATGATCGAGTCAATTATATTTATAGGATTGGTGGAATCCCTGTATCACCCCTTTTATTTCCTCACATGTCCTAATAGTCCCTTGCCCCTTTTCTTTCCTCGCATGTCCTAATAGTCCTCACATGTTCAGCATATGGGTGAGGAAGGGACATATGTCCCTGGAGTGGTAGATACACCAGGTCGTCACGGTGCAGGACCATCTTTTAGTGCAATACCACCTACTAGTGCAATACCCCCCACTAGTGTAGGACCATCTACTAGTGCAACACCATTAGCACATCCCCAACCTACTTTTGAGCCTCACAAGTGCACATCATGTGGTCATCCCTACTATGGTATTTCCTCAGATGTTGTCTTCAGTAGGTTTTTGAGTGATGTATGTAGATGGTTAATTGTAATAAATTATTCATTTATTTTCCTCTTTGTACACATATGTATAGTTTGAGCTAATATATTAATTTTGTGAACTTGCAGTTGATGATTTATGCTGGCAGCGATGCCCTAGAGTTTCATGTTCCACACTCTATAGAGGGGCATGAAATTCCATCCACTGCCTTGGTTGGTGGAGAGATTCATATAGCACCTATTGTCGTATCTCACACCGAGGTAAACATTTAAAAATTTCGATTTTTCAATACTTGTTAATTTGTTAATTTCCACATACTGTACATGTTAGTTCACTAATGCTATCTACGGTCTAATATTTACAATTATTAAACTTGTAGATGCCAGATCCCTCACAGGGGAAAGCAGTGATGGAGGTAGCATCCATGGTCGTATCAACTGAGGAAACATTTGGGCTCTAGGTAAACAATTAAAAATGTCATTTTTTAAATACATGTATGTTAGTTGAATCATGCATGTCTAACTACATGAACACTTGCTGAATATAGGCACCAACCAAAACACCTGGACCATTTCCTTGAGTTGTATCTCCTCATAGGCCATACCTAAACAAGGGTCATGTGTATATGAGGTAGCCTACTCCTAGCAAGACTCCAGTTGTCCATGAACATGGATCTACTGATACCATGGTAATGTATATCCTTCGATGATATTTCTTAGTTAACTTGAAATCTAGTGCATAAAATGTTTTGTTAATGTTTGATTTGCATGTTTACTGCATCAGGAGCCAGAGTTTACTATTGAAAACCTCGCAGGGATGGTTGATGCAGCAGTCAGTGCTGCATCTGCAATTGAAATAAGTCACACAGAGGTACAATTATTTCAACATGATCGTTACATAGTTTATTATTGTTGGCGTATGTTTATTCATGCATGTCTAACTATTTCAACATTTGGTGATTGTAACCACCAGCATAAGGAAATATTGATGCAACAGTCAATGTGGCATCTGCAATAACAACAAGCCACACAGAGGTACAACTATTTGAACATGATATAGACATAGTCTGTTATTGTTGTCTATTTTTTATTCATGCACATGTCTAACTATTTCAACATTTGGTGATTGTAGCCACCACCAATAGTAGTAGTTCCTTCCCCCTATGGTTCGACCATGGATGCAACCATCCTTGATGTTCAACCAATAGCTCCATCTGCTACATAAGGAACACAATCCCCTTTGTCATAGTCTCTCGCTGAGGTGAGATGTCCATTAATGACCAGCTTTTTCATGCAATTTCCATGAACATGTTGATAATTGTTGAGTTCATTTAGATATGGTATTTTATTGAGCTAATGTATCAGTACATAGTTAGTTGAATTTAATAATTGATACATTTCTAGGATCCAGAGACACACACTGGTCCTAGAGTTGTGCCTAGAGGATCAAAGTTGGGAAAGAACAAGAGGAAGCTTGAGTTTTGATGTGTCTTATGGGATATATGTACATTTCAATACATGTACATGTGGCTTGGATAGTTTTGGAGACATGTACATGTGGCTTGGATAGTTTTGGATACATGTACATATGGCTTGGATAGTTTTGGATAGTTTTGGATACATGTACTTCTTGTTACTTTTGGATATATATGTACTTTTGGATACTTTTGGATATATATGTACTTTTGGAGACATGTACATTGACATTTCACTTTAAATTTGTTCTTTGGTTTCCACATGTTCTTATGTCAACCTATTTTGTTGATTAGTGTGGATTATCTATTACTTATGAATGCATTATGTCGAAAGAACAGACTATAATATTTAAAGGTTTCATTGACCTCACTACATGCACACTAATTGGATATCTAATTAGAAATTGTGATTTTGGATGATCATTACAAGTAAAGTCATAGTTCTTGCTCGTGTAATTTAATAAATCTAAGTGAAATACAATGTATTTCAAGGTTTCAATGAACTCACTACATGCACACCAATTGGAAATATCTAAATTACAAGTTAATTCAATGCTCAAGTGTAATTTAATAAAACTAAGTGCAATACATGCTTCACATTTCATCAACGACCAACAACACTATTCAACAAACCTCATGCACCCGATGACTAATCACTCAACATTAAAGGAACTATAACAGAATCCAAAGACCGAGAACCAACTTCGTGAATCAACATGATTTGAAGCATAAGTCCACCCGATTTGAAAAAGTTGAGTTGGAGATGTTATATTTTTAACATTAAGCTAGCATTACTGAGGATCTTTAACTGAGAGAATAACAAGAACAAAAATCAAACACAAAAAAAAATGAACACAGTTTTTTTCCTTAGGGAAACCATAAATGGAGAAAACCCCACAACTTCCTCAGAGATAGAATCAGCACCAAAAGTAAAACCCCAAAATAGTAAGATGATCTCCCGACAGCAGCAACCTCTTTCTTCCTAGCCTCAGTGTCTTCTTCTTCCTTAGCTATGCGCTACAATTGATTGTGAGTGAGTGCGTGATAAATAGAGAGGCTAGCTATGTATTTATACTAATTCTTGACTTGAATAAACCCAACTAGCGCTGAATTCACTAGGTGAGTCTAATAACCCTAGTGACCCAGAACTGCAGGGACTTTAACCCTTGATCAATAGGAGGGTTACCCATAATGACTTGACATGACTTGTTTACATTATAGATCCTCCTGATTGGAACATCAGGGCATGACATGACTCAATTACATTACAGACACATCCCAGAATAAACATCGGGGTACAAGACATAAGATACATAAGTGAATACATTCCGAAGTTACAAATACATCAACACTCCCTCTTAACTAGGAAGTTATTATTTCGACACGATTTTCCGCACTGGTCTTCTTCTCTGTATTGAATGAATCATATCGTCATCTTCAAGTTTTCTTTATCTTCAAGTCTTCTTCGTCTTCAAGTCATCATCATCTTCAGGTCTTCTTCATCTTCTTTGTCTTCTTCATCTTCAAGTATTCTTCATCTTCAAGTCATATTTTTCTTCAAGTCTTCTTCATCATGGGATCTGGATCATCATTGATCCAGATCATCATCACTGTATCATCATCACATCGAGATCATCACTTGATCTAGATCATCATCAAGTATGGATCATCATCACATCTGGATCATCACTTGATCTAGATCATCATCAAGTTTGGATCATCATCATCATCGGTGTTATCTCTTAATTCTTCTTGTCATAGGAAGTTCTATAGAGCCATCCCTTTTTCATGCTGGTTGTAGGCCTACCCTTCATGTAGGTCTTCATCAACGCTTATATCTGACCCTAAGTTAGAATGGCCTGCCCAGCTCTTACATATGACCTCATCTTGTCAGAAATGCATGCCCAACACTCACATCTGACCTCATCTTGTCAGAAAGGCCCAGCACTCACATCTGATCATGTGTAAACACATCACACCAGAATGGCTCAGCACTTATATCTGACCATGTGCGAACACACCGCATTGGAAAGGCTCTGCACTTACATCTGACCATGTTCGAAAACACCACATCAAAAGGGATCAGCACTTATAGTCGACCATGCTCAAAAGCACCGCATCAAAAAGGCTCAGCACTTACATTTGACCATGCTCGAAAGCATTGCATCGAAAAGGCTCTGCACTTACATTCAACCATGCTCGAAAGCACCGCATCGAAAGGGCTCTCAGTCCCAGATTGAGGATTCCTGGTAACTGACTAGGTGCCTCCATTCTCCCAGAGAATGGCATCAGCCCTTATATCTAATCAAGTGGGAAAACCTCCCTCAATCACATTAGAATGGCCATGTACTCACATCTAATCATGTAAGACTACATCCTACAGTCATATCAGAATGGCCCTCAGTCCCAGACTGAGTTTTCCTGGTAACTGACCAAGTGCCTCCATTCCAAGAATGGAATTTAGCCCTTACATCTGATCATGTAGGGACCAATCCTACAGTCACATCAGAATGGCTTAGCACTCATATCTAACATGGAAGGAACCAAATCCTCTCACCATGACAGAATGGATCAGCCCTTACATCTGACCATGGAAGGAACCTAATCCTCTCACCATGTCAGAATGGATCTCAGTCTCATCATTTCCCCCTGAAGGGAACATCAATCGGAGAACACCAAGCTTCTCCCTGAAGTACTCAAACTTCACTCTAGCCAACGGCTTCGTCACTACTTCAGCTATTTGTTCCTCCATCGCAACATACTAGACCTTCACTGCTCCTCTCTGCACCATATCCCTGATATAGTGATGCCCGATCTCGATATGCTTTGACTTGTCATGGAACACAGGGTTTTCTGACAACTTCACACAACTCTGGTTGTCACAATATATACAAGTAGCATCAATCTATAGATCAAATAAATTAGACAGTAGCTTCCTCAACCATACTGCCTCACCACTAGCTGAACAAGTTGCAACATACTGTGCTTCAGTTGTACTCAGTGCCACACAGGATTGCTTCCTGCTAAATCAAGAGATCACACCTGATCCCATACTAAAGCACCATCCTAAAGTGCTCTTCCTATCAATGGCACTGCCTGCCCAATCTGAATCAACATAACCCTCTAGGTTAATCTTTTGATTTTCCTCGTACTTGAGTCCATATTCAACTGTACCCTTCAGGTACCTCAGAATATGCTTTGCAGCAATCAAGTGAACATGTCTCAGATCTGTGAAGAACTGGATCAAGGTGTTCACATCAAAGCAAATATCTGGTCTCGTGTTCGTCAGATACATCAAGGACCCAATCATCTAATGATACATCGTAGCATCAACCACTTCTAATGAAGCATCACTTAATAGCTTCAGGTTTGATGCCATAGGTGTGGTTATGGCCTTGCAGTCCATCATCCCAAATCTCTTCAGGATCTCTACTGCATACTTCCCTTGTCCAAGGAAGATCCCATCTGCATTCTGCCACACCTCCATGCCTAAGAAATAGTGCATCATTCCCAAGTCTTTCATTTCAAACTCGGTAGCAAGTTTCCTCTTCGTATCAGCAATCAACCCATCCATACCTGTTACAAACAGATCATCCACATATAGTAGGAGTATCATTGGATTGCCATCTTGAACCTTGTAGTAAAGGTTAGAATCTACCTTACTCTTGGTAAAGCCCAAACTGGATAGGAAACCATCAATTCTACCATACCATGTCCTGGGTGCCTATTTCAAACCATACAAGGCTTTCTTCAATCTACACACATGAGACTCTCTGTCATGTGTCTCAAAACCGAGTGGTTGTTCCACATACACTTCCTCTTCCATTACACCATTCAAGAAAGCAGTCTTGAAATCCATCTGGTGCATCTTTCATTTCATCACTGCAGCAAGAGCAAGTACTGATCTGATGGAAGTGTATATGGCTACAGGTGCAAAGGTTTCTTCATAATATATTCCTTCTTTTTGGGAGAAACCATGATCCACAAATCTTGCTTTATATTTCTCAATGCTTCCATATGCAGCATGCTTGATCTTGTAGATCCATTTGGAAGTTACAATGGACTTCCCTTCTGGTCTTGGGACAACATCCCAAACATCATTCTTCATGATCGATTGATACTCTTCGATCATAGCATCCTTCCACTCTTTTCGTTCTGCCACTTCTTCATAGTTGGAAGGTTCTTTATCAATAATGTCACATAGTAATGCTACGTAACTAGAAAATGATCTAGTTCTCTTTCTTCCTCTCAGTGTTTCTTCTGAAGCTCCATATCTTTCTGCACCTTGGATAATTTCACGTACCCAAGCAGGTTTCCTCTTATGAGGATTCTTCTCCAGAGGTGGATCTACAGGTTCTTAAGGTTCTTCTAGTTCTCGATCTTCTTCTTGAATTTCTTTGTTCATGATTGTATCATGAAGTCTAAGTTCTCTTGTTTCTTCAGTTTCTTCAATCGGTTTCTTCCTGGATTTGATGTAGGCTGAATCTTCATCAAATATTACATCTCTGCTAATGTCAATCTTCTTGAACCCTAGGAAGTATATTATGTAAGCCTTCGAGCTTTCAGAGTATCCCACAAATATACCCTTCTTTCCGGAAGGATCTAATTTTGTCCTCTTCTCTTTTGGAATGTGAATGTACACTGGATAGCCGAATATTCTAAGATGGTTGACTTCTGGTTTATTGCCAGAGAAGACTTCTTCAGGAGTCTTGTTCTCGAGTACTCTATGTGGAGTACAGTTCTGTACATACACTGTTTCTCTAGCAGGTTCTGCCCAAATATGCATAGGAAGATCTTGATCATGAAGCATTTCTCTTGCAGCTTCCATGATAGTTCTATTCTTCCTTTTTGCAATCCCATTCTATTGAGGATTATAAGGAGTGGAATACTCCCTCTTAATCCCTGAGTCTTTACATAGTTCTTTGAATTCATTCGAAGTGAATTCTCCACCATTATCTAATCGAAAGTTCTTGATCTTCTTTTCAATGTGGTTCTCAATCAAGGCTTTGAATTCCTTGAACTTGCTGAATACTTCATCTTTGTTCTTCATAAAGTATATCCATTCCTTTCTAGAAAAATCATCAATAAAAGAAACATACTATGCATACCCGCTTAGTGAATTGGATTACATAGGACTCTGCACACATCAGAATGGATGATTTCCAATATTCCTTTTTCTTTGCTCTCGCTACCTAGAAATGTCTTCTTTCTATTCTTCCCTTTCGCACATCCTTTGCATACACCTTCATGTTTTGTCTACATTTTTGGGAGACCTTCAATAGCTTTGCTTGCAAGTGGTAGTGCTCTGTAATGCACATGTGCAAGCCTTCTATGCCAAAGCTCATTTGGTTCTACTGAGTCATGAACCAAAGCTTGTTCTGGATGGCCCTTCAATTTCTATAAGCCTCCTTCTTGTTCCCCAATCACTACTGCATCATCAATGGTCTTTCCTTTGTCCACATGATGACTTGACCATCTATAAATGCAACCCTCATTCCTTTTGCATCTAATGCAAATATGGAGAGGAGATTCTTCTTTAGTCCTGGTACAAACAATACTTCCTTCATTGTCATAGACTTTCCAGATCCTAGCTTATAGGAGGATTCCCCACTACCTTTTATTGGATACTAGTAGTCATCTCCAAGTTTCACCTTGTGAGGTGATTCATGTTCAGATAATTGCACAAAGGATTCCTTGAATCCTATCATGTTCTTGGAAGCACCACTGTCTATAATCCAATCATTGCTACCATGTGTGATAGTTCCCGTGAGAGCGGAAATTAAAACATATTCTTCATCACTTGAAGAATCATCACTGACTTGTCTGTTTCTCTTCGTGGAAGGTTCATCATCCTCTGCAGCATGAGCATGATGTCTTCTCTTGTTTCCCTTCTTATTGTGAGAGATACTTTTATTTTTAGGATAGCCTCTAGCAAAATTTCCTCTTTCATCACATGTATAGCAAATGTACTTAGACAAATCTCTATGCTTTCTAGAGTTATTTATTTGATGAGAGTACTTACTTCTGTGGTGGCTAGATCTGGATTTCTTGGATTGGACTATGAGAGCTTGATCTTCACTTCCCATCTTTTCTTCTCAAGCTGCTATCCGAGCTTCTTCTTGAGAGCATTCTTCCCATAGTCTGCTGAACTTGACTAACTTCTTTCTGGCATAGATCCCTTGAATAAAGGAGTCCCATGATCTAGGGAGACCATTCAAGGTGGTCATCACAATCTCTGCATTTTCTACTTCTTCATCTACTGCTTCCAGTTGTTCCTTGATCTAAGAGACCCTTGTAAAGTAATACTAGATGGTTTCTGCATTCTGGATCTTTACATTCTTTAGCTAGTTTCTCAGAGTCATCTTCTGGTTTATGTTCTTCCCTTCAAACAATTTGGTTAGGGAATTAAACATAGCTTTAGGCGTCTTGAGGGAGGACACCTATGGTATGAGGTAATCCTTGGTTGAATCAGAAATAATCCTCTTTTCCATAACCAACTTCTTCTTATGTAATGCCTTAGCCTCATCTCCCTCTGGAACTAGAACCTCCTCATGGATGCAGGAGTCTAACTCATTTTCATCTAGGACCAGGGAGATCCTATACTTCCAGGCTCGGAAGTTATAATCTCCCTCAAGATTTTCATCAAGATTGGTATGATGAGACATCTTAACTGAGAACCTCAAATGGAAATACAAAATATTTAGATCTTACCAGGTCAAGATGT
>LPNX010075791.1:286353-303038 GCA_001517045.1 Pseudotsuga menziesii
GTTTAAAAAAATTATATGGTGCACTAGAAGAAACTAAACTCTAGATTTTATAAAAAACCCATTTCATGATTATTTCATTAAGACCTTCAAAGAATGCACCCACAAAAGACGTACCATTTTCGAGGAATGATCGCTTAGATAATTTTTAAAAAAATTACTAATTTTATTTTCGAAAAATAGCGCTGCACTAGTTTTATATGTTCTCCACATGCCTGCAAAGTTTTGTATCCCCAAAGTATCATTTAGGACCTCAAAGGCTGCACCCACAAAAACATATACCTTATAATTTGCCTAAAAAAAGTGCTTGTTAGAAAAAATGAAATTTGACATAGTTATAAAAAAATTCAATACATAAACCTTATATATTTGGAAATGTGATTCAATTTCCTACATTTAATCTTTTTTACTCAAAGAAAGATATTGTTTGTAAGCCTTATAAAAAAAACAATTAAGCTCAGGGATTCATGATTTTCCAGTTTTCTATTGCATCTAATGTGCCAAAAGTGACCCTCATTAACTTGCACAGACCCCTAAACTAATCTAGGCTAATTTATCCTAAAGCTGGTAATTTAATTAAAAGTGGAAAGTGCAATCTAACTCAGAATGGAAAACTCATTCACTTACATTCATAAAGAATCTATCTTATTTATAAAACAATATTACATACAACAGTTCATTCAGACACTACAAATGAGAAAACTATTTCAAATGTAAATTTAATTGCTATTTTAAAATTAAGAACATGAATTGAAATTGTAATGAAAAGAAATCACTAATCTAGAAAGAAATGCTTGGTCTGAAAGAAAACTAAGCTATGGAAATTAATCTATTTCTTAACAATCACTTCAAACTTTAAGCAAACTAACTATCCTATTCTATGAATCAAAAATAAATCTACTTGTGCAAAATTAAAGATCTAAACTATGAAAGGAATTCCATTGCAACTAACTATTTAAAAGTAGGAATATTATGCTATTTCTAAGAGAACAAGCTAACTAACTATTTTATGAAATTCAATCAAACGACTAACTATGAATTCATGAAAGCAGGATAAAATTCTATTCTAAACACCAAGTGTAAATAAATGCAATGCTTTAAAATAGGAATTTAATCAAAAGAAAACTATCTAATTAATCTACGCAACTTAACTTCAACAACTAACTATGAATTCAAAAACAAGATGAAATACTTTTCTAAAGACTAACCACAAAGAAGGAAATAACTCGTAAGCAAATCTATTTAACCTCTACTTAACAAATTGAAAGGATTCCTGCGTTTAATTGAAAACAAGTAAACCCTATGATATGGAAATGGAAAGTGAACCACACTAATTAACGAAAGAAATTATATTTCTATATACGATAAGAAAGGACAAAGCAATTCTATCTCCTATTCTCTATCTATTTCTATTAACTAATGGAAAGCTGGAAATGAGTATGGATTTATGGTGACAAAAAGCAAATGATTCTATAGTAAGACTTGTTACTCTATGTAAAGAGACGATTCTGAAATCCAACTCAAGAAAATCCTATTCAATAAATTCGAGAAAGTAGATTTTATTCTAAAAGATAATTCAAACCACTAATTCTAAAAATTGAAACTACTTATTGCTTCAAGAACAAAATTCAATCATTTACTAGGAAGTGAAATTATGTTGTTGATCTAGAAACAAAAGTAAAACTCAGATGAAGCGAAATTACTATCTAAGAACATGATACAAGTGCTAATCTAGGAAGTAAAATTCAACTATGAAATGCAGTATCAACCCAAATTACTAAAATAATTAACCTATAGCAATGAACTCAACTGCTAACTTACAAAATCAGAGTCAAACTACTATTCTATTAATAAAGCTTGAACTATGAAATGAAATTTTATCGCCAACCTAGAATACCAAAACGATGTGTGCCTCTATGAATAACACTTTAACCACATGAAATTCAACCACTATGCTCTGAACAAGAATTCGGTTCACATCTAAAGAAAGACAAAATTCAATTTCTAAACTATGGGAAGCAAAGCGTCATTGGCCAAAAGGAAGAGAACAAGAGCAGAGTCACAATGGAAAAATCCAGAGGTCTGTTCGGGCACACTTTTCTCCCTATATGTTAAGTAATTATGTAAACCATTTGTGATTAGTGGTAAATGGGCCCATTTGGGAAGTGGGTTTTGAACCGTTTCCCCATATTCCTTGCAGTTTGCTGACTCGATGCCCCCAATATTTGTCTCATGAAGTGGTGACGAGAATGCAATTGTAAATGCAACAAACATAAGCATGAAAATGAACATGGATGGGAAGAACGTGAATGGAGAAAGGGAAACCAGAGAAATGAAAAAGAGATAGAACAATAACATGGAGGTAAGTGCTAAGGTCATAAAGCAGCAATGCAAAAAGGAATTGTGACATAAGAAAATACTACAAGTTAAGAATTCGTGAATGGGAAAATAAAGTGAGTGGAATAAACCGAAATGCAAATTTCAAACAAATACTGGGAAGAGCTCTGTGAATTGAGGAGAAAACACCTATTCTATTGCACAGAATTTAATCTAATTAAAATCATACATAATTAAACATCTACTACACTGAATTTAATAAATTGAAATGGAAAACATAAACTACTTATTTGGCATAGTGCATAGAGACGAACATAATTAACAAAACAGATCCGGATCATGCACAAGAAGAGATTACAACCTCTGGTGGGCCCCCCATAGTCACAGTCTGAGACTATCTACTTCCTCATATGAACATAAACACAGAAGCCAACTTCTTAATACAATCAAGTTTGGAATTATAGAGTTCAGCTCATGTTTGAGCCAGAGCAACAATGACAATAGCTACCACTACTCTCTTTTACATTGCCAAAATCCTCTATATATAAAAAATTACATATGGAAGAGAGGGCATTTTTCCCCAAATTGTGTACAAAACAACTTCATTTCGGAAACAAAGCCCCGTGATTCTTGTAGATGAAGAAATGACCTAGGTCGAATCTTAGAGGTGGAGAAGCATGAGAGGACCACTACAAACAAAACCCACGTTTTTGTTTCTTCCATAAATTCCTTTAACTACCTGAACCAATGATTTCGGAGGTGCGAATGACAATCTGAGTGAACGTCCAAATGAGAATAACGGTTCGTATGGGCGTCCGAATGACCTGTAACTCTAATTAATTCATAAATCTGGATTCCTGGGCTGAATTACTGAATTGGTTAAGTTGTTGCATGAATTGATTGTTAGATGTTGAGTTGTTGACTGGTAATCTAATTATGTGTTGGGTTCTTGAATTAGAAGTATCTCCATCTGTTATCTCTTTGTGTGTTCTATTCCTCCAATGCATGAACCTGCAAAACAAAAATATGTTATATTTCAAATACTATTATTACCTTTTGATACTTGCATACCGTTTTAAATTAAATAGCATATTCAATGGAGTTAGTTTAAACTGGCATTCATTAATATTTGTTTTATTATGTGTTTCATGGCATAATTAACGTGGTGCACATTTACTTTTAAGCATGTGTTAAAACAAACCGCATTTGAACAAACTAAAAGTGATTCCACTTGTTAAGGGTTTTATTATCATATTATATTATTATTTTTATTTAATTTCAAAAGAGTTTAATTTAATTTAATGTAAATAAATTTATGAAAAAGTTTAAGAATGATGATTATTTTATTAAATTAACTTTCCAATTTATTTTTTGAACATTTAAGATTTTCTAAATTTCATCATAGAGTCATGGTTTTGATGTGTACATGTAGGATTAACATGAGTAGTAAGAATTGGAAGATAAAGGTATTACGGGTTCAACGAGAGTCGAAAGACAAAGGAAAACCAAAAAAAGAAACATGCCATCAGACCAAGTGTGAAACTTAGGACTAGAAGAGGTACCGAAAAGAGTACCAAAATGAGGGTTGTATGGACCATATTACATAAAAAAGTAGATTAGGATTTCTTTACTTTTAAGGATTTTCATTAATAAAATAAAGTAAAGATAGCCTCATCGAACATAGATGTATTGAAATATGGTAGATAGGATGGGAAATTAATGTAAATAACATCATTATAAAAGACAATTCTGTATCCCAACACCGCGATGAAATGCACTTGAAATTAATAATTTATTATTATTTTTTGCTAAAAAATACTTTAATTATTATTTGTATTATTTTTATTAGTTTTGACAGAAAGTAAAAAATAAAACATTTGTAATGAATTATGATTTGTTAATAAAAGATACTAAAATGGGGGGAGTGGAAATAATTGTTGAAGAGTGTTGACTGACACACAAGAGGAAAAAACAAGTGGCTGAAGCTATGAGTGAGGACTAAAGATGTAGGAGACATCATCACCAAAAATCAAGACACAACTCCTAGTTGAGTGCTAAAGAGAAGGAGGCTCATAAATGACCAAGTCCTAGGAAAAATACTATATAATAGTATGTCCATAAGCAAGCAGGATACTAGTGTTTGACGAGGATTAAATATGAGAATGAAAGAGATAGTGCAATGAAGGATTTTTCTCTTGTGGTTCAGCGAATAGGCTCGAGGGTTCTGAAGCAAGTAACTTGGATGATCTGGGAGTTGGTTGGGAGGAACAACTTTTCCACTTTTCATTTCCCAGCAGTGGTGCCAGGTTCTTATTCTATGTCTAAATTTATAGTAGATCTGGAATTGCAAATGTAGCACCTAGTATGCATTGATTAGTCTAACTTGTTCATTATTTTTAATTCAGTTATGATTTGATTATAAATGTTAAATGACAATAGGAAAGTTCTTAGATTAGGCATCTATACCTGAGTTAGGAATTTCTGGTTTAATGGTTTATATGCTAAAAATCAAATTATGTACTTAATCGATATGTTATCGAATTATATTTATTTATTTCCTATTCAACATATGTAGTTTTAATGGATTACTGCATTCTTTTCCTTTTTATTTATTTCCTAGTCTGTAAATGGAAATTACTAGTAAGTAGAATTATTGAATCTTCTAAATGGTTGTTACTATGAATCTGTTTATCTCATGATCTAGACAGAGTGAGGAATAATTTCTATTCCATTCTTTAAAACAACAAATTTATATATAAAATCTAATTCTACACATATCTAGAAAATTATTAGTATATTATTATACAATTTTATTAATATACAAAACCAAACTTTTATAAATAAACTTATAGCACAACTAACAAAAGGATAATCACTCACATAATAAACATAATGAAATTATAAACAGATCTATTACATATCTACACGTATTTAGTCACACTCAGATCGAGGATCCACAAGTAAATAAACATGTTCAAATCACAGATCTATAGTAAATAAAGCTCGAATGAAAGTTGAATAATCTAAACCAATTTACACACAACGGTTCATAAGAAATAAAGTCGGGAATATTTATTTATTTCTATGATCAAGATATGTAATCACTAAACAAACATTTTTATATCCAAGTAAACAATCATAATTAGAAGGTAGATCCATGAAGTAAACAAAGTGAGGATATAAGTAAATCAAATCCAAAACACAATCGTAGGCATACATGCTAGTTGTTGCAACTACAATTCCATTTCAAAAAATAATCACTAAAGCAAATCCTCTCTTCCCAAGGACCGAATTTAAGCCCATCCTTGATGGGAGTTGAGCTTTAATAAAAGGCTGTAAATTACTCCATAGGAAAACGCATACCCTATGGGTCGTAATAAATTAAACAAATGACAACTAAAATAAAGAAATGGACATAAGTCCATCTAATTGTTGCCATCAGTTATGCTAAGGATAAGCACATAATATAGTGGCTAACAGATGCCACTTAGGATGCTAAACACTCAAACAGGTTTTAAATGACTAAATCATCTACTTCATACTCCATGGTATTACAGACGAAGGTATCTTTACAATTGTATATTATCCACTATGTTCATGGTCGTAATACCATCGAGAGATGGAAACCATTGATTTAAATCAAACATCATACAAGCATAAACTATAAGCAAAACTCATAACAGAAATCTCACAAACCCTAGGGTCAGGTCATTTTCTTATATATCCAATTCACATACACAGAAGTGGTTGTAAGACCTTCTAGGATGGCTTCCATCTTCTCTTCTTAAACCACCATTAACACTGTAAGAGTATGGGAGTAAGTCCATTTGTGATGGCAACCAAATCACATCGAAAAGGATTAAGAACAAATACAGTGCATCTAACAACACCACCGAGGAAATTGGATGCAAAGGATTTATAGGGTAATATTTTACAACACTTGTAATCAAAAGGAGGAACTTATCTTAAAAAAATGGTGTGGCTTTCACTCTTGGCCCCATGATCGTACCCAGCATTACTTGCAACCAATTTCACTTTTAACCGTCAGTGAAGGTAGACTGATTTCATAATGAAACAAAATAAAAATGAAAAGTTTAAAAAATTGATTACTTGAGTGTTTAAAAACACAGGCCCTGGGAGGAGGGAACCTGTCTCCTCCCTCTTCAATGCCCTCAACCTACAACATTTGAAGTTACAGTTAGAAATGATTTTTTAATGACAAAATGAAAAGAAGAAAACTAGTTAACGCTTATTTTTTCTTACCTTGGGTGTTTTGCAAAGAGGGCCAGGGGTTGACTCCTCCAGAGTTACCCTTATCCCTCTTCTTCCTGCAAACACAAATTGTAACATCAATACTACCATAAACACTGATATTTTACCAAGTAAAACATAGAAACCAAGTTTTAGGATGATCCTTACCTGATTACAGATAGACTGTATGGTCGAAGTATTAGCAAGCTTTGTTGAAGCACAAGCATTATAATGTAAGCCACTGAGGAAGTCATGGGAGACCAGAACAGCTTGGAATGGTTATACCACCACACTATTAAAATAATGTTAAACCAGAAAACCCTATTGCCATAGCCATTACCACAAAGCAGAGCTTTGTCTCTTGTCGGCTTCAAAACAAAACAACCATTGCAATAGCGAGGGTTCCAACAACTGAAGGCCTAAAAAAAACCTTGTAAAACTCTTACAATCCCATCGTACATGTGTAAGGCCGAGATCACTTCTCGAACCAACTCAAGAGCCTGGTTGTGTTGTCAACTCGCAGCCAGAAAAACATTTAAGTCAACCAAAGTACCACTTTAATACACGGCCAAAGCAATCACGGCCTGAAATCATTGCATGCGTGTTCTAATATCAAAGTTCGAACCATGTGATACAAAGTCCAACATTCAAACCATATAGTATATCATGTGAACCATGGCATAGACCACATCATACCCAAACCTCTTATTTATGCCAAGAACCATGACATCGTAAACCATGGTGAAAGACTTGCCATAACATAACATTATAATATGCAAAACAAAAAATTGCTTAAACTTTAAAATTTGCATTATACTATAATGAAGGTTTACACTATGGTAGGTACCATGTGTATTACAAACCCCAATCCATCACGATTAAGGGGAGGGTCAAAAACATACCATAAGATTAGGCTCTGATAAGGCCTAAGGCCTTTAAAACACTTGAACAACCTTATTAAATAAGGGATGGGGTCAAGACCTCGAATAGTCTCCCAATCCCAGGGAAAGTAAGGCCCTAGTAAAAACAATCAATTTAAAAGCAAGTAAACCGAGAACATCAACTGTATGAGTATGGTTGTATGTTTCGAAAGGAGTTGGCCACTTCCTCAACCAACATAACCTGACATAATAGACAGGATAAAGATATTAAAAACTTGCAGAAGTTAGAACATGAATAATCTACTAGTAAATTACAGTAAATATGTATGTAATTTTTCTTTTATTTTTTTACGATTTTGAGGTGTGTTACACTTGACCGATGCTTCCATCGCCATCATCGCCGGAGGACATTGATCACACACCAAATCTATACAATAACCTCAAAATCCATATATCTATTTCACAATGAAAGATGTCAAACATGCAATAAATCGCTACTAAAATAAATGATGGTGTTTTACCAAGTTGCAAGCATTTTTCTTAATTGGCTTCTTGTTTCTTGAAATAGAAATACGATCCAAATGACCAACTAACATTGGGCAAGAAAAAAAAACCCCTTGACAAAAACCCTAACTATCAAGACCATTACTTAACAAGTAACCATCAATATATTTATTAGTCATAAATAGAAAGTACGCCTTCATTTAACATAGTTTTTCCTAAACTATTCTTTCACTCTTTTCATAATGGCAATATTATTTATTTTAATTATTTTACCGTTTATATTAAATCCACTTATTATAATGTTGATTTGTTTTTATTGCCATATGATAAGATTAGTAATTGAGAGGATGTTACAAAAATAAATTGAGGCAAAACAATCTTATCTCCCCATACCAAATCATCCTTAAATTTAATAGAAAATAGAATAACGATATGACTTGGCGTGGCTTGGATAAACGGTGGGTGATATGCAATGTGAAATGAACGTGGGGGGCATTATCTTCATACTTTTTGCATGTGTGTACTAACAACTTGTATTCCATTTGCTACGACAATGGCAAGCAAGTTGTTTGCATCCAAGATTTGCATTCTTGGATGTGACTCTTGGATTGTATTTTAGTGGTAAAGCATTATTCAAGGGAAAGTAGGGTGAGATTTGTGGCAAAAAATAGTTTATATGTAGTAGAGTAATAAATTTTGGTGGTGGGTTGTTGGATCTCAATCTGTCAAACAACGATTCACAGTACAGTCGCCACATTATTTATTATTCTGTTGCATGTTGAATATTGTTCTCCGAGATTTGTTAGTTTGTTATGGAAATTATAATTTCGGCATGTGTATTTTATAATTATAATATTTTTCCATTAAATTAAAATTTATGATGTATTTACAATAAGTGTGAAGAGTTAAAAATTTTAAAAAATTAATTAATATTTTTTCAACATAAAGTTATAATTTTTTAAATAAAATAATGGATATAATGAAACATTTTTCTATTAAAATATTGTTATATCGAGAATAAAAAAAATTTGGGTAACATCTTTAAGGAAACATTTTTATAATTAAGACATTGTTAAGTTAGTTATTTTTCTAATAGATTATAAGAGTTATTTCATAACATTATGAAAGTGGTAACAAATAATATTTATTATTTTAATAAGAAATTAAAATATGTATATACTAGTTAATTGTAGTGGAGTAGTGATACATAAATTTTTAAGAGACTATTAATATATTTTTTTGAAGAAATTGGAAGCATCATATCACTTATAAGAATTGATTTGAGTAGGGAGAGTAACAATCATTCCTCCCAACCACCCAAGCTATATCCAATACACAACGAAAAAATAATATTTTAAATTAAAATAAATAAACTTAACTAAAAATAAGAGCAAATTGAAACCTTACTACACTACACATAATCCTTGTCCAAATCAAAATATTATTTGCCATGGCATGCCAAGTAAAGCTTCAAGGAGTTTTCCATTTAAAGAATATTGATCACCACAACCTACTATCATCTGATTTGAATGGATATATATCATTTTTATATATATTTTATTGTTTAAAAACACGCTTATTAACTCAAAAACAAACACTAAAGAAGTTGCA
The DNA here is from genome assembly GCA_001517045.1 of Pseudotsuga menziesii. NCBI lineage: Eukaryota > Viridiplantae > Streptophyta > Pinopsida > Pinales > Pinaceae > Pseudotsuga > Pseudotsuga menziesii. The sequence goes on from LPNX010075791.1 coordinate 295,935, forward strand.
CATTCATTTTAGGGATCAGCTCAAATTAAATTTAAACATTTACAACATCATATATATAAAATAAATTAAAACTCTTCCTTAAAAAAAAAAATATTATCTTAAAATATTTATTTCTCTGAACCATACATAAATATTTTTTTATATAGACTATTAAAACACCTTGAACAACCAATAATTGGTGTGATAAACTATAGAAATACACATTGTAGCAATCATTCGTTTTATACTCACAAACATTTTGTGGAATGTCTGTGCAATCATTTGACAGTGACATCATATCACTTATATAACTGTAAAGTTAAAAACCATTTCAGACTAGGACCCACATTCCACTGTTTCGTTTCCGAGAGGATGGACGCCTATATATCGCCCCGACCTCCATTGTTAATCATCTCGCCGGCTCCGGATCAAGAAATTTGTAGCTCTGGAACTGGAACTGGAGCTGGAGCTGAGAATGGGAAGAGATTCGGCGTTCTGTTGTGTGAGCCTGATCGCGACTTTGTGAAGAAGAGATATGGGGGTTATTTTACTCTCTTTGCAAACTTGTTGAGTGAGCCGGGGGAAAGTTGGGATTTCTTCAGAGTTGTGGATGGCCAGTTTCCTGCAATGGAGGATCTGTGCAAATATGATGGATTCGTGGTCACCGGAAGTTGCCATGATGCCCACGGAAACGATGTCTGGATCTTGAAGCTCTGCAATTTGTTGCAGGCACTCAATACAATGGCCATTAAAACCCTCGGTATCTGCTTCGGTCACCAGGTTCTTTCATCCATTTTTTGCTTCTCTTTTTCCTTTCAGATCTCTGTTCAGCAATGTTTCTTGCTCACGCTTAATTACTCATAGGTTTCTTGCTCTATCTCAAGCAGGTTTTGTGTCGAGCTTTGGGAGGAAAAACTGGAAGAGCTTTAGTTGGATGGGATATCGGGTTAAGAAAAATTACAGTCTCTGATAAGCTGTCAGCAAAGTATTCTGGCTTGAAGATCCCTTCTGTGATTAGTATCATTGAATGCCATCAAGATAAGGTAGGTATTCTTCGTTTCATGGAGATTTCTTTTGCATTTGCAATATATATGAACAAATTCTCAGCACTTTACTTCTCTAAAGCAAAATGCCAAAATGGCAATTATAAATATTAGGAGGTTGATTGTACTGCTATTGCGTTCTCAGTAAATTACAAAATTGTTGAACAGGTGTATAAAGTTCCCTTAGGCGCAGAGATACTGGCTTCTTCTGTCAAAACAGATATTGAGATGTTTTCTCTGGGTGATAATATACTGGGCATCCAAGGGCATCCAGAGTATACCGGTGACATTCTGTTCAACCTCATAGATGGACTGTTGGATAAGAATCTTATCACAGTAAGTATATCTAAGCTGAGCAGTTGTTGATGCTTGTGATTACTCCTGTTCTTCTTCCAGTTTTCATGGAAGAAATAAATTTGAAAGACGAACATATTTACAACAAAAACCACTATTTTTGGCTTGTTATTGGATCTAGATGAACATATTTGAACCAGAAACATAACAAACATTGATAGCTTAGCGTTTTTCTCAATTTTCAGGAAAGGATGAGTGTTGAGGCCGAGGCTTCTTTACAGAACAACCGACCTGACTCAATCATTTGGCAGAAAATTTGCGAATTATTTCTGAAGACATGATGCAGAGCAAGAAAGTTTTACCAAAAGCTGGAACTGTCAAATGATGCAGACAAAGAAATGTTTACTAAAAGCTGGAACTGTTAACATAAAGATGTGATGTACCGGTTAAATTGGTGGGAGTTTCCATCACTGGCCCAGGTTCGATTTCCACAGGGGAGTCCTGACTCTCCTCAGAGTGACATCTATTCCAGGAGTGATCAAAATATAAGTCCCCAACTCCGGCCAAAAAATCAAGGGGTGTTCTTGTATAAAAGAAATAAATAAATAAATAAATAACATAATTGAAATTGGAACTGCCTAGTTTCTTTTGCTATCCTCTCCTGTATCTTCGTTTCTTTTGCTATCCTCTCCTGTATCTTCGTGAAAATTATAAAATGAAATGAAAAATTACTGTGGTACTTTTAATTATCATGAGTAATACGGAGTCCTGTATGGTAATTTTCATATGGATACATTTAAAATATATATATATTATTAAATTTGAGACATAATATACATGTTTTGAAATTAATATTATAACATATTATTTTACTTCTTACAATTTTAAAACAAAATATTATGAAAATTTCTAAATATTTGTGAAAACAAGTTCAAACCTTTCCTCTCGTGAAAAATATAAAATGAAATAAGAAGTTATCATTAGTGTTATTGTAGAGTAATTTTATATAAAATGAAATAAAAAATTATAGGTTTATAATAATGTATGGTAATTTTTTTATAAGCTTATGTTAAAAAGAATATTATTAAATTTAACATATAATCTATATGTTTTGAAATTAATTTTATAGCATTTTTTTCATACAAAAAGCCAAATTTTATTAGAATTGAAAATTACATTTTTCATATGCCACAAAGTGTTTAAACAAATATATAATCAAACTAGACATGTCTCTCTAAACAAATTGAAGAATTCATTGATTTATAAAAAGTAAGTGTAGAAATTTAAGGACCTTGCTCTCACTTGTTCTTTAAATATGTGCCATTGTTTTATATAGGGGAAATGTTGTAATGCTTAACCATATGTAGTATGAGGGTTTGTGTACAAAGTTGAGGGACCTTTTAGATGTAATGGTAGATTGAAGCCAATCATTCAAGATCCATACAATAGAAATAATCCCAAGCAATGTCCCTCCCAAGCCTAGTGTAATACCCCTAGTTACTTTTGATGTCCCTCCCAAGCCTAGTGTAATACCCCTAGTTACTTTTGATGTTTTATTTTTATTTAAGTATAATAGAACGTGAGCTAACTTTTATATGATTATAATTCTGAAATTGAGATTTTTAACACCTATACAATTAAACTTGAGTTTAAAACAATTACCAAATCCCTAACATTCTTTAATAAAAAGTCCTAGGCAAAGAGAAGAGGCATTGAGAAGGTTTTATAGAAAAAAGAGGAATAAAAGAGAGAGCTGCCAAAGATCACAAAAGGTGAAGGTTGTAACATACCCAAAACTGAAAAATGAAATATTTGTTATTTATTTCAGAAAAAACATTATGTTAAATTTATTGTAAAGTTGATGACCAAGTTGGTGAAGGATGACTCTATTTGAAGAAATATTTATTTTAATAATTAAACAAATGAGACACCTATCTAAGGGAGACTGTTAAATGAGTGTTCACTGACCCACTAGGAGGAATGAGCAGCTGTAGAAGGCTAGTTGACAAGTGGCAGCACTAGCATTCACTTTCTAATTGTTGCGGGAAGCATAATCCCTAAAATTGTGGTCATGTTCCTTGAGAGGGGGGAACTAAGTTGCTATCTCATTTAATTCCAAAACTGACCCAAAGTCCTAGGCAATATTATATATACCATCAAATTAAGCAGAAGGCCCACTACTAATCATAATTTCTAAGTGCATGAACCTTGTAACTGCTGCAAACTAAAAAGTTAGGCACACAATGAATTTGATGAGGGGATAGCTAAAGTGGAATTGCTTGAGCTGAGTCTGCTACTGAGTGCTAAGTTGCAACAAGTTTGTTGTGTGAGATATATTCATAGATCTTCATCCTAGTGGTTCAATGAACAGGCTCAGGGGCCCTAAGCAAGTAATCTTGGATGCTTTGGGAGAAGGTTGGGTGGAACAGTCTCCTTTGGGTGTTTGTCCCCTTCTGCACATTATCCATGTTCTAATTGCTGTTAATTAATGATGCTTTATTTCTATGTCTGAAAGCTGCTTGGAAACTGTTCTAAGAGTAGGAAAAACTATATTTCTTTTAACTTTAGGTTTGAGGTTAAGTTTACTGATATGCATTATTTCATGAAGTATATCTCAGTTTAATGATGTTTCTTTCATTTTCTCTCTGTATAATTATTAAAGTGTCTCTACCATTTGGTCATTTCATTTTACGATGATTTTATTAATAGTATGACTATTTCCCGTTAGAATAAAATAGATATCTATATCTCCGTAAAGGTCCTACAACGATGAGATATAGAGACTACTATAATACAAATATTTAAATATGAGGATTCACAAATATATATATAAATATATATATAAAAGACTAATAAATCGTTTAAAGAACAAAACTCTTTGATCACTATGTAAACTAATTAGGGTTTGAGACAGTAACAAGAAATAAGGTTACGCAAAAATAAACATATTTTAAACAACAACTTCTAAGTAAATAAAACCCTAGAAATGATTAGGATAATCACTGTTTCATTTTGAAAATAGTAATCGAGCTAGTATTTACAATAGTTCTTTATAAGGGCATCATAGCCGAGTCTTCTAACTATTAGTTATTAATACCAAGTCATGTTATTGACAGGCTACATGATTATTTCTAGGTTATAAGTCATGTTGGTATTGTGTATCTGTGATAGCTTCATTCAGAAAATAAAAAGGATGCAACAAACTTAGGGCTTAATATTCAAATAAAATACATGGTGTTATGACCTGTTAACCAGTGTCGGAAGGAAAACAATATCTTTCCTTGTAAAAGGACAATTAAATCGACCTAATAATGGTTTTCTTAATTGATAAACAAAGGATGACCTTACGGCTTCTAACAAGGAATCATCAAGATAAGCACAGGATCATGGCCAAAATATTATTCCTTGCTAAAAATAAACCTTTTTTTATATTTTAAAGAACAATCAACAATTTTCAAAGTCAACAGTACTGGTCACCAGAACCTCTGCTAGGAATAATTAACAATGTTTATCTGTGACAAAGGCCTCACAACCCTTTTATTTTATAAACTAAAATAACATCAAAAGAGGCCTCACGACCTAAGAAGCTTAACCTTTCCTTTATAATATTTTTCCCAAAAAACTGCTAACTATCGAATGAAGGAAAACGACTGCGTAATAGTCAAATTAATATCTAAAACTGAATGTACAAATGCCTCTTGCTATCAAAGTTAGACATGAATAATTATTGTAAATAGTTGGCTGTATATGCAACAAGATAAAGAATCTCGCAGCGATATTACAGTATTACATAAACCACGAAGAGTTAAGTTTAGACACATAAACCCCCACCACTTTGCTAGAAATAAATAATAGTCAAAATATTTTTATAGAGGCCTTATAGCTCTCATTCCAAATCAAATCATGACTGTAGGTTTGATGGCCATATCTTAATACACAAATTGTAAAATGATAAAAGAAACTACTATTCAAGTATGGGGCAAGAAAATGTACACAATCACGATGATGAAACAAGTAAACCATGCTACAATATTGGTATTTTAAACATTGCTTATAGATAGCCCTTACGGGTCTTTACAAAGTTATAACCATTATATTATCAAACTCAGTAAGAAAAAATGGGATAGAGTAACAATAGTGGCATTATAATCCCAAAACGTGTACTATAGACTACATGCTTTACGACTACAAACTCAAGGTTTCAAAAATGTGCACTATAAAATCAAATAAGATTGAAAACCCCCATGGGTTCTTACAAAACTAAAAACCTTTAAAATATTAAAATAAATAGCAGAATTTGAAACATAGATTATTTAAACATCATAAAAGTGTCATAGTCGTATGACTCCACGGAGGATAGAAAATTTATTTACAGTAACAAGTTGATATTGTACCAAAGAAAATGTATCAATTTCACATCGGTGAACCAACGAAGAGTTGAAACCCCAACGCTATACACACAACAAGACCAAGTTTTGTTCCACAGACCCACGTAAGGTGTCAAAACCCCAAATTTTCACAAAAAATTAAAACTTTTGAGATAACAATAAATGCTAAAACCTGCGATCTACTAACAGCTAACGGTTTGCAAATAAAAGAATGGTCAAGTAATTAGTTTCACTAAATCTTAATTATAATAACTTAACAGTTCATTTTCGTAACAAGAATAAAGTCTTCTTGCACGTTGTTTACTTCAGTTTACTTATTAGTCTTTTCATGTCAAGTAGGTGGAATCTACTTTTGAATCCGGGGCTTACTTAGCAATCATGCTAATGTAGATGAATATTGATTCTTACAGGTTTACAGGTATGATCAAATGAGTACGTTATAAAAGTTCTTTAAAGTGTCAGCAGTATTTTATTTGCAATTTCAAAGCTTAGTATTTAAGCTGCTAAACTCTAGACAGCTCCTGGAAGGTAAAACCATTTGGCTTCCTTTAGTTTGTCTAGTAGACATGTTCAGAAGTAAGTAACGACACTAAGATATGTTTGCGACTCTAAGCATTAGAATCTCAATTACAAAGTAATTCTACTTTAATCTATGTAATTTTTAATATTATAATGATTGTTTTTGTCAGTATTTATGCAATAGTACATTATCTTGTCTGTGTAATCATTGACCCGCATTTTGTTTCTGCAAGATAACTTATAGCCTGTTAACCTTTGGACGGTATAACTTTGATTGTGTAAGCTACAAACCATCATGCCTTCCTACATGAGATCATGGTTAACTATATTTTATTTCCATGTCGAACCCTATGTTTCTAGTCATTTCTGGATTCAATAGGGTCACTCATATTGTAGTTATCATGTTTAGTTCTATAATTACTTTACTATCCACTAGACATAGTAAAACGAGAATAAGAACCAAGTTGAGTCATAACCCAAAATCCATCAAAGTATTGTCGCTTTGAATTATGTAACAAAATTTCATAATGATGTTCTTACATTCAGTTTTGCACTACTTCACAGTTCTGATACTATTTGAGTTATTAGTTCATGTAAGTCTTATAGATATACACAATCTATTTGTTCGATAGACATTCAGTGTATAATTAGTTTGTGATTATAAACGTATTTTAAACTAAATTTTATAATCCTTTGCACTATTACATTATGCCATTTATAAAATTATGACTTGTAATATTGTTATTACAAGAGATTTACAATGTATAAACTATAGTAACTTATCTTTTGTTACTAGGGAAAACTATAGTTGTTTAATATTTAGCATGAACTCTCCCATATATACATTTGATCTCTTAACTATAGTGAATACCTAAAACATT
>LPNX010075791.1:304545-331724 GCA_001517045.1 Pseudotsuga menziesii
GAAGAATAAGAACTTCCATACTGTAAATACCTCTTACATCGAATTTATCTGTAAATGTATAAGAATAGCTCTTTACTAAATAATACTTTGTGCTTAGGTCACTACTGTCTGTTTATTATTTTAATTCTTATTTAGAGTTCAGATAATTGCAGGTAAATTAGTTAATACTATTGGAAAGGAATAAACAAACAGAATTTACTTACATCTTTACTTAACATAAATAATAAGCATTCAACTGACAATTCTATTTATTCTATTTCAGTATAAATGTATAGTTTACAGAAGTAGGTACTGCGTAGAAGAATGAATTACGTACTTGAACATACTACTATTAGTAAATAATATGATTCTGTTTCTTTTTTGATATTCTAAATATAAAGTCTAGTTCTAACAACAACTCTACGAAAGAGATAATATTCTTTCTAGAAAAATAACTATCTACTGAAAGAAATCATTTCAATACTAAAAAAAAACATAAGTACTACATTCATTTCATATTCCTATCGTACTTCATTCATTTAAACTCACTACCTGTGCTAGAGTACAATCTGGATTACTCCAGATGGGGAAAAACATAGGTAGAATTTATTTTTCATCAAAGAACAGATCCAGCATTAAAACAACTAAGAGATTTCAAACTTAACAGTTTACAACATAACATATAATCATTCGTTATTTGTTCATAGACAGATATAAATTTTAACACTGAAATTAATAGATAATGGAACCTATTTTTAAAGTTGGATGACAACAGCAATGGGAGGTCGTTCCTCCCTACCAACTCCTGGAGAGCGCTCAAACAGCGACTTCTCAGGACTCCCGAGCATGTTCTGGTCTCCTTGGCTGGAACTAGGTGAAGCAACAACAAAGTACTAGTCCAGAGACTCAAGACCAACTCTGCACACTGTAATAAGATCTTTCAGCAACAAAGCTATACTAGATCACCTTCCTGTAGTTTACCCCTCAAAGACCTTCCTAAAAAATTTCCTTCCCAATGAATTCCTTGAAGTGCATTCACCTGAATGATTCTTCTCCTGGAATGAGAAGCCTCAATTCTCTTCAATGGTCTCTTTTATTAAGATTGCCTAGGTCTTTTTGGGTTAATTTTCATTAATTGAGCCACCTGCTCTGATCCCACTTTCTTGGTGGATCATGACCCCAAATATAGGGAGGTTTCCACCTGCAACATAGGAAGTGTTTGAGGATGCTGCCACTTGTCTATTTTCTCTCCACCTAGTCTCCTCCACCAACTTGACCAGTAACACTCTTTTTAACAGCTCTCCCAAGCTGTTGTCTCCACTTTTATTTATTTAAAATTAAAATATTCACAATTACATTCCACATCCTTGACTTTGCTGAGTCATCATTTTCAACTTAGCATTAAATTTAACATAATGTCTTGGAAAAAATAAAAATAAGATAACATTGTTTTACAAAATCGGGGCATGTGACATACACACCCCCTTAGAATATAACATCGTCCTTGATGTTATTTATTCTTCATCCTCCAAAGTCTCCTGGAACAGAATTGGATATGCATCTCGCATTTTACTTTCCAATTCCCAGGTGGCTTCTTCTGGACTAAGGTGCTTCCATTGCACCTTCACCTATCCAATGGTGCAGTTCCGAAGTGTAATTTCCCTCCTCCCGAGGATACAGTCCGGTTCCACCTGTACACCATTTCAGTTAACAACATGAGTAGCATCATGAACATATTTCTTTAAAACGGAAATGTGAAAAACATTATGTACCCTTAAGTTAGGTGGTAATGCTAATTGATAAGCTACTTGTCCAATCATAGACAAAATTTCAAATGGGCCACAGTAACGAGGTGCCAATTTTGCACAACTCCCCAATCTTAGAGAGCTATTTTTGGGCCTTACCTTGATGAACACATGTTCACCTACCTGAAACTCCTTTGGATTTATTTTCAAGTCTTCTTGACTTTTCTGCCGATCCTGTGCCACTTTCAGATTTCCCTGCACTTGTTTCACAATTTCTTCCATTTCTTTCAACAGTTCTGGACCTAATACCAATCTATCTACTGGATTACTCGAAGAAATAGGAGTATTACATTTCCGTCCATATAAAATTTCAAATGGAATAAATCTAGCTGATGTCTGATCCTTATTATTATAAGCAAATTCTACTAGATGTAAATAGTCCTCCCATTTACCAGGATGGTCTTTCGCATACATTCTCAATAAATCTTCCAGTACCTGGTTTACCCTTTCAGTTTGTCCATCTGTTTGAGGATGGAAAGAAGTACTGAAATTTAATGTGGTGTTTAACCCTTTAAACAAAGACTTCCAAAATTTTCTTGTAAACTTAGGATCTCTATCTGAGATTATGACTTTTGGTGCTCCATGTAATCAAAAAATATTCTTTAGAAAAATGTCAGCTATGTTGGCAGCTTTGTAAGTAGTTTTAACAGGTATAAAGTGAGCTGCTTTGCTTAACTTATCAACTACTACCATGATAGAATCATTCTGATTTTGATTTCTAGGCAATCCAATAATAAAATCTAGACTAATTACATCCCATTTCCAGCTAGGGATAGGAAAAGGCTGTAGCAAACTAGCTGGGTGTTGGTGTTCGGTTTTTACCTGTTGACCTCTAAACACCTTGCAATATATTCAGCTACTTCAATTTTCATATTTGGCTAGAAATACTCTTTTCTTAACATGGTTATCGTCTTTTGATAACCTGGATGACCTGAATATGGTGTTTTATGAATTTCATCTAGAATTAACAGCTTGAATTTAGGTACGTTAGGTACATACAGTTTGTCTTTATACAGTAAGAATTCTTTTTCATTTAAACTGTAACCTTTTATAAAGTTTTCAGTTGGATTTTCTTTAAAGTTTAGCTTGCGAATTTTGGTAAATTTCATCTTGTTTTATTCCTTCTTTAAGCTGTTCATCTAAGTCTGAAACATAAGTGCTGACTGCGGTTGCAAAATTCAGCCTTGCGTTCCTACTTAATGCGTCAACAACTTTATTTTCTTTACCTTTTATATGCTAAATTTCAAAATCATACTCGCTTAAGAAAGCTAACCACCTAGCTTGTCTAGCATTTAAATTAGGCCGATCTAAAAGATACTTCAATCCCTTATTATCAGCCATGAAAACAAATTTTCTGCCAATTAGGTGATGTCGCCACATCTTTAAGGCGTTTATTACAGCTGTTAATTCTAGATCATATGTTGCATAATTCTTTTCATGAACCTTTAGTTTTCTAGACTCATAGGCAATAACATGCCCTTCATGAGTTAGAACACCACCTAAGCCATCATTACAAGCATTAGTGCACACTACAAATTCTTTATTAGGATCTTCTATTCTTAAAATAGGTGCACTGGTTAATAAAGTTTTTAATTTTTTAAAGATTTCTTCACATTTCCAGTTGTAGTCGAACTTCTTTCCTTTATTTTGCAAGGAATTTATCAGATTTGCTATCCTTAAAAAACCTTCAATGAACCTCCGGTAGTAACTGGTAATGCCCATGAAAGATGTAACATCTCTCACATCCTTAGGAACTGGCCAATCTTCGATTTCCCGTATCTTTTCAGGATCTAGGGAAATTCCTTCCTTAGTCACTACGTGACCTAAATACTAAATCTTATCCTTAAAGAAATCACACTTACTAAAATTTGCGAAGAGTTGATGTTCTCGCAACTCTTGCAAAACAATTTGTAAATGTTCTTTATGTTCTTCTCCAGTTTTTGAATAGATTAGAATGTCGTCGATAAACACGACCACAAACTTATCTAAATACTTATGCATTATGTTGTTCATTAAGCACATGAAAACAGCTGGGGCATTAGTAAGCCCAAATTGCATTACGACAAATTCGTAATGACCATATCTTGTTCTAAAAGCTGTCTTAAAGATGTCTTCATCTTTAATCCTCACTTGATGATATCCAGACCTTAAATCTATTTTCGAAAACACCATGGCTCCATGTAGTTTATCAAATAGATCATCTATGCGGGGAAACGGATATCAATTTTTGATGGTAATCTTGTTTAACTAACAGTAATCTATGCAAAGTCGCATAGTTTTGTCCTTCTTCTTGACAAAGATGACAGGTGCCCCCTAGGGAGACACACTTGGTCGAATATACTTTTTATCAATTAACTCTTTTAATTGTGATTTTAATTCATTGAGTTCCAATATGTTCATTCGATAAGGGGCCTTTGAGCTAGGTACTGCACCCGGTACCAGCTCAATGGTGAAATCCAATTCCCTTTTCGGAGGTAATCCCGGAATTTCTTCTGGGAATACATCAACATATTCTTTTAAGACTGGGATGTCTTCTACTTTTAACTTATCTGTGTTAATTTTTCTTTCCTCATTAGTAATTGTTACTGCTTAAGCTTAACATCCCTTCCTAACAGCTCGTTTAAGTTGTAAAGCAGAAATCTGCCTTATAGTAATTTTTCTAAGAACTCCTTTAACACTTACTGGTTTTTCATCACTGTTTAAGCATGTGAAAGTTTTATCATAACAGTTTAGAATTACTCTATGTTGTTCTAACCAGTCCATTCCATTTAACAAATCATAAGAGTCAAGTGGCAAAACATTAAGTTTAACAATAGTTTCAAATTTATCCATAACTAATGCACATTCTTTCACAAAACAAGTTACTTTTCTTTTAGCGCCAATGGCTAACTGAACTAACCATGAATTCTCAAACTTATCAACAAATAACTTACATTTTTATACTATCTGAGGTGCAATATAACTGAGACTAGCTCCTGGATCAATCAAAATAGTTACAGGGGTATGATTTATCATACCTTCTACTTCCACCATGGAAGTCTGATATTTATCTTGTTAGTTCTCCAAGGTTTCGTTGATTCTGGGCATGCTCCTTGCTAGTTCCCCAATGGTCATCTCTTCATGTATAGTATGAATGTTGCTAATAGTCTTCTTTTGGTTTGGACAAACTGAAGCATAGTGTGGGCCATTACACTCCCAACACTTGACAAGCTCTTTACGTTCAAAATTCTTGGTAAAGTTTCCATGATTATTTGCAGTTTCCTTACCTTTAGAATTATTTTGATGGTTGGGTGTACTATTCCTATTTCCTTGGAAACTCTTGTTATTAGAATAGTTTTTTGGCCTTATTGTTATTGTTCTTAAAATTTTTGTTAGGCACAAAATCCTTCTTCTTAGATTCAAACTGATTATTTTTCTTAGCCTTCCAGTTGGCCAAGATTTCTTTCTTTCGATTCTGCTCAAAACAAAAATTAGCCTTTCTCATAGCTTCCTCCAAGGTATTTGGGTTATCATATTCAATTATATGTTTAATATGATAAGGTAGACAGCTACGTAATTTTTGTACTTTTGGCTTCTCATCTACAAGGTAGGGTACATACCTAAGTAGACTTAAGAACTTGTTGTTCAGATCCTTCATTGTCATTGAACCTAACTTCAGTTCATAAAACTCTTTAGCTCTTTCCTCATAATATTGCTCAGACAGGAATTTCTTTTTGAAATACCTCTTAAAGGTACTCCGATTAAATTCTTTCTCTTTAATACCCTTAACTCTCTTCAAGTCCTACCACCAAATGTTATCCTTTCCCGAGAGGTTATATATAGCCATCCTAGCCTTTAACTGGTTAGAATAATTATATATTTGGAAGTACTTCTTCATCCCAGATAACCAGGATTCAGCTTCCTCCCCCTTCTTAGTCTCTCCATTAAAAGTTGGTGGTTTTATCTTTTTGAATTCCCTGAAAATTTCATCATAAGGTTTGTATTTCCTCTTCTTAGCGTACAGATTATCATCACTACTGTCACTAGTAGTATGGTAATTTCGTTGTTCACCAAACACCTCAGACGACGAACTACTTTCAGTTTTTGAATGCTTCATTTTTTTATATTTTTGTTGATGACTGGCATCTTCAGATTCTGACCTTCTACCCCTACCCTCAGTTTGAAACTTTTCCATTAGGATCTGATTCAGCTTTTCTTGAGCCCTCAGAATCCTTTCATTCTCTCGCTTTACAGACTCCATTTCAATTTTTAAATCTTTTACAGTCTATAACAGCTCTAAGGAATTAGTAGTTAAATCCTCTGGTATAGGATCTCTTGGTAAATTTCTTGTTTCAGTAACTGGAGACTCCTCCTCTGCATACTCTTTCAGCCTTTCCATACCTGCCTGTTAAACTTCAGATAAACAATTTTCTATTGAATAACATTTAAGAATAAAATACATCAGCATAATAATTTAATTTACTATTTTATGGAAGCTAGTTGTGCTTCATCAAGGCCTAGTGTTTGAACCTTGTGCTGTAATACCACATGTAAAACCCCAAATTTTCACAAAAATTTAAAAATTTTGAGATAACAATAAATGCTAAAACCTGCGGTCTACTAACAGCTAACTGTTTGCAAATAAAAGAATGGTCAAGTAATTAGTTTCACTAAATCTTAATTATAATAACTTAATAGTTCATTTTCGTAACAAGAATAAATTATTCTTGCGTGCTGTTTACTTTAGTTTACTGATTAGTCTTTTCATGTCAAGTAGGTGGAATCTACTTTTGAATCTGGGGCTTACTTAGCAATCATGCTAACGCAGATGAATACTGATTCTTACAGGTTTACAGGTATGATCGAACGAGTACGTAATAAAAATTCTTTAAAGTGACAGTAGTATTTTATTTGCAATTTAAAAGCTTATTATTTAAGCTGCTAAACTCTAGACAGCTCCTGTAAGGTAAAACCATTTGGCTTCCTTCAGTTTTTCTAGTAGACATGTTCAGAAGTAAGTAACGATAGTAAGATATGTGTGCGACTCTAAGCATTAGAATCTTAGTTACAAAGTAATTCTACTTTAATCTATGTAATTTGTATTGTTATAATGATTGTTTTTGTCAGTATTTATGCAGTAGTACATTATCTTGTCTATGTAATCATTGACCCACATTTTGTTTCTGCAAGATAACTTACAGCCTGTTAACCTTTGGACAGTATAACTTCAATTGTGCAAGCTACAAACCATCATGCCTCCCTACATGAGATCATGGTTAACTATTGTTGGAGACATCTACCATCATACACACTCTTTCGGTCAAATTGGCCTAGTTAAACCACTATCCTAAGTTTAATTGACATCAGTGGAGCATTAATTGCCATCATCCAGTCACACCCACGCCTACCTACAGTCAAGGAGGTTAACTGGAGCACTCCGGGGGTGATCTGAGTGATATTAATGCACCTAATTGCTAACTGGTGGTTACAATCAGTTAAACCAGTCAGTTACAGTCAGTTAAGGCGCCTCGATTCATTAAATATATTATTTAATGATTATTTATTATTATTTAATGAACTGGAGTCAACAAGGCGCCTCCACCAACTTCTGATGGTCAGTTCAGCTTCAGTTAACTTCATCAGGGTTCATTGGATTCATGTAGGACTAGCACTTGATGGTTGGATTGCTATGACATGTGTTTGATCTCCTTCAGTTGAGATTCAATCATTTATTGCACTCCGACTTTAGTTAGGGTTTGGTGAGTCAATTAGGGTTGTATTCAAGTGGTTAACTGAGTGAGATTGCATGGCAAAGAGTCAGTTAAGCTAGACTCAATCATTGAATTCGAATTGTCCCTTAGGTATTCAAATTCTTCATGGAGTTAAGCCATTGCTCAGCATTGGTATTGTAACCATTTATTGTTTATTAAATATACAGAGAGGAAACCATTCTGGTTCCAGTTATTTTCCAATTCATGAGTATTTGTTAATTATTCTTTGATGATTTTGATTCCTAGTTCCTAGATCATGTGCAAGAATTAATAACTATATTTTATTTCCATGTCGAACCCTATGGTTCTAGTAATTTATGGATTCAATAGGGTCATTCCTATTCTAGTTATCATGTTTAGCTCTATAATTACTTTACTATCCACTAGACATAGTAAAATGAGAATAAGAACCAAGTTGAGTCATAACCCAAAATCCATCAAAGTATTGTCGCTTTGAATTATGTAACAGAATTTCATAATGATGTTCTTACATTCAGTTTTGCACTACTTCATAGTTCTTATACTATTTGAGTTATTAGTTCATGTAAGTCTTATAGATATGCATAATCTATTTGTTCGATAGACATTCAGTCTATAATTATTTTTTGATTATAAACGTATTTTAAACTAAAGTTTATAATCCTTTGCACTATTACATTATGCCATTTATAAAATTATGACTTGTAATATTGTTATTACAAGAGATTTACAATGTATAAACTATAGTTTATCTTTTGTTACTAGGGAAAACTATAGTTGTTTAATATTTAGCATGAACTCTCCCATATATACAGTTGATCTCTTAACTATAGTGAATACCTAAAACATTGATCTATAAATAATACATGAATTATTTGATTTCTATCAAATAATAAAACAAAGTCTAGAGGAAGGATATGTAACTATTTAAACCGCAATTGCGATGCTGTAATAGAATAACATAAGGTTCATAGTGGATATAGTCTTATTCACAAATGACTATTGGGTTTTAACAAAGGTTTATAAGTAACATTTCTTGAAGGGTCTACGTAACCATAAACATGGATATTATTGGTTTAACATTATTATTAATGATTAATGATTAATGATTAATGATTTGGATGACGAATTATTGGTTTAACATTATAGTTTTACTCCATGCTCCAATGATTAAATAATTTGTTTTTGTTCTACACAAGAACTATAGAACACGGGCCTCTTGCATGGTTTGATTTATTGGCTACATGGTCGTCTCCTGACCAAGTGTCGGGGATATAAAACACTGCTTGAAACCTAACCCTTATCATTTTCTTTCCGCAGTTTGCGCTAGCCCTTGAGGCTGCTCTGCTTGGATTCAATGGCGGTCGCCGTTCCTCCTCGCTTTGGTTGTCTTGTGCCTTGATGTAATGCTGCAATTGTCACCAGTGTGTATTTTTTAATGCCGTTGTCAATGGCTGGGTTCTCATTCTGCAACTAGTGGAGTTTTTCGTTACCCTTGGCTCACTGCCTGTGCAATCTCCCATTCGTTGTCTTTGTTGCTTGGTGTCTACTTTAGTTACCCTTCTTTTATTCTTGTGGCTTGCCAATGTGTGAGTTTTTTTCCTTACGGGTTGTTTGGGTCTTCATTTGCACAGCCTGTAAGTGAGAATGCTTCATTGAGGCTGCTCGTCATTCTCATTTGATAAGTAAATAACAACTTTGAGTTTCAATTACTTTGTTGCAAATTTACTTTGTTGTTATTGTGGTTTATATAAGAATTTGTTTAACTGACAGAGGTCTTAATACCTTGCTTGCAGGTGCTCGCCATCGTAAATCTTTTATGATCAGAAAAGACAGTCACCAACAATGGCCGTGGCTCGTGGTTCAATTTCGGGTAAGCCCCGTGGTCCAAGTGTGGGATTTTTCACTCTACTAGTATTAGGGTGGTCAATGGAATCGCCTAGGGGTTTTGGAAAAACCCTCCCTCGGCTCATCACGAGTTATGAAGTTTGTTTTTAGAGGTTGTTGTTGTAAAATCAATATAAAACACTCACTAGGTTAGACTCGATTTAGCTAAGCACTATACTTCAGTTGAGGTTTGGCTTTACGGCTGGGTCAAATTAATGGTTTTTGTAAAGGCAGTGTTGTCTTTAAACTTGTTTGTTTTAACATATGTTTTATATTAAGCTCTATTAGGGTTTTTACCCTTCATGAAAGTTAGTCGAGCTTTTGTACTTTGCTTACATACTCTGTAAGGGTTTTATAATAAAAATTTAAGGCTGATACTTATAGTCGTAACTTAATTCTTGCTTGTTTTGATTGGAGTTATAAATTAGGGTTTGACCTGTAAAACCCTCATTTTGATATAAATTATTCTTATTACAATAATTATATAGTTTTTCTACTTGTCCTTAAAGGACTATGAGTAAATTTTATTAACCTGTTTATTTAATTATTACATAATTTGTATAAATTTGGTTATTTACTTCGATGTTTTGGTACTTGTAAATGTAATACTTATAAGGGTTTTAATCCTAACATTTATTTCTATAGATACATGCTATAAGTAAAAGAAAGGCACAATTTCTTTTATGAATACATTTTGTACATATAGTTCAGTAAATGTATTTCATTTATGTGTTTAAATTCAGTTGGTTCTTTAATAGTTTAGAAGAATTAACTTATGATTTAACCTAGGATACTAATATATATATAATACAAAAGGATTACGCTCAGAATATGAGCTAGGGTTTATCCTATTTAACTTTAATAGAGTATTAATTCCTGTATTATTATTATGTTAATTCCATTTCTGTCACAAGGTTTTCTTCAGTTTGTTTAAAATAATTAATAATTTATAAACAATATTGTTTATTGATAATAATAGTATTATTTGTATTAATAACATTATTATATATAAATAATGTATTCTCTTAAGTTTATATATATATATATATATATATTAAATAAGGCTGAGAGCAGTCTATAGTCATTGTGTTTATTATTTAATATTACTTTTGTAAGCATGATGGAAGAATAAGAACTTCCATACTATCAATACCTCTTACATCGAATTTATCTGTAAATGTATAAGAATAGTTCTTTACTAAATAATACTTTATGCTTAGGTCACTACTGTCTGTTTATTATTTTAATTCTTATTTAGAGTTCAGATAATTGCAGGTAAATTAGTTAATACTATTGGAAAGGAATAAACTAACAGAATTTACTTACATCTTTACTTAACATAAATAATAAGCATTCAACTAACAATTATATTTCTTCTATTTCATTATAGATGTATAGTTTATAGAAGTAGGTACTGTGTAGAAGAATGAATTACATAATTGAGCATACTACTGTTAGTAAATAATATGATTCTGTTTCTTTTCTGATATTCTAAATATATAGTCTAGTTCTAATAACAACTCTATGAAACAAATAATATTCTTTCTAGAAAAACAAATATCTACTGAAAGAAATCATTTCAATACTAAAAAAAAACCTAAGTACTCCATTCATTTCATATTCCTATCGTACTTCATTCATTTAAACTCACTATCTGTGCTAGAGTACGATCTGGATTACTCCAGATGGGGAAAAACACAAGTAGGATTTATTTTTCATCAAAGAATAGATTCAACATTAAAACAACTAAGAGATTTCAAACTTAATAGTTTACAACATAACATATAATCATTCATTATTTATTCACACATAGATATAAAATTTAACACAGAAATTAATAGATAATGGAACCTGTTTTTAAAGCTGGATGACAACAGCAATGGGAGGTTGATCCTCCCTACAAACTCCTGGAGAGCACTCAAACAACGACTTCTCAGGACTCACGAGCCTGTTCTGGTCTCCTTGGCTGGAACTAGGTAGAGAAACAACAAAGTACTAGTCCAGAGACTCAATACCAACTCCGCACACTGCAGCAAGATCTTTCAGCAGCAAAGCTGTACTAGATCACCTTCCTGCAGTTTACCCCTCAAACACCTTCCTCAAAAATTCCCTTGCCAATGAATTCCTTGAAGTGCATTCACCTGAATGATTCTTCTCCTGGAATGAGCAGCCTCAGCTCTCTTCAATGGGCTCTTTTATTAAGATTTCCTAGGTCTTTTTGGGTTAATTGTCATTAATTGAGCCACCTGCTCTGATCCCACTTTCTTGGGGGATCATGACCCCAAATATAGGGAGGTTTCCACCTGCAACATAGGAAGTGTTTGATGATGCTGCCACTTGTCTATTTGCTCTCCACCTAGTCTCCTCCACCAACTTAACCAGTAACACTCTTTTAACAGCTCTCCCAAGTTGTTGTCTCCACTTTTATTTATTTAAAATTAAAATATTCACAATTACATTCCACATCCTTGACTATGCTGAGTCAATAGTTTCAGCTTAGCGTTAAATTTAACATAATGTCTTGGAATAAAATCAAAATAAGATAACATTATTTTACAAAATTGGGGCATGTGACACAAGGTAAGGCCATAAATCTTACCGGCTGAAAAGCCTTCTTGGCCTTTATCAAACCCAAGACTCTCACCGCAGAGAAGCTAACCTATTTATCTCCCTCATTATACTTTCCAAAAGTTAAAACAATAATTTTTAAACCAATTCACATAGAGAAAAAGACTAACTTCAGAAGTGTAGAGAATCTTACCCTTCTGAGCGATGATGAATCTAACGAGAGTCACCCAACTACCACTAGAGTGAGGACTGCAAACTCCATCAACAAATAAATTATTCTTAGATGAGTTCAAAATTTGTCAGTGGCCAAGTGTGATGGCTCCTCCATCTCGTTTCACAAGAAGAAGAACGGTGAACTCAAACAGCTAGAGGGAAAGTGCTTTAGTGAAAAAAAACTAACATCAAACAATTCCCCATCAAAATGACAATGGCAATTTTCGAGGTGCATTAAAACCCTAGGGTTTTGCACCACGCCTTGTTGCCCCAATTGGAGTTTTTATTACATTCACATGGTCTCATAGTAAACAAATTTAATTTCATGTCCTTTGTATATACTTGTACTAGGTTGTTTCCAAAGGTTATGCCAACAGTCGCATCATAGTTTAATGACCAAAAACTATATGCATAATATTTCCCACAATTGGAGTTTTATAACGTATGGTATAGCTCTTAGATATTGTTTAACTTATGATTATTCCAATGTCTATGTGAGATAGTTTAGGCATATAGTATATGCTTGGGTTGGGACTTTTGCATGTCAAGGATATGGTTTAGTTTATAGTATGAAGGGGGTTAAATGTAGGTTGTGTTCCAAAACCTAGGTGGCCCACCTTCTTCTTTTTTTTCTTATATTTTGAGATTTCATTTCATAGCACAACTTAAGGGTGATCCCACCCACCTGCACAAAGGGAAAATAGAAGGTTCATGCGTAGTCATAAAGACTAATTAAGACTATGACTTGTCCCTTAATAGCTCATAAGTAGAACAAAATTTATGGAAATGACAAACAATTTTATGACGGTACTTTCAACAGAGTTTTTTTTTAGCAGTTATAGTAACCAACAGTATCAACCGAAATGTTGACGTAATTTTTGACACAGGTGACAAGATAAATCATGTTAATGAAAAAACTAACGTAAAATAATTTTTCTTATTTATTTATGAATTTTGGAGATGTTACATGTGCTATCAGAGCCAGTTTCCAAACACTAGGCCTGATTGGCTCACTCAGATGCAAATAAGAAAACAAATATACTGATTTTATTTACATCTATTTTTATTCATAAATATAAAATCTATTTTGCAGGAAAATGGAAGGTGTTGAAGCATCTGCTGAATATGGGTCTCAGCACAACAATCCATACAACATTTATGTAGAACTGAATAATCCAAAGTTACTACAAACAATTAAGGAGTTTAAAGATGAACTGAAAACTGTAAAAATAGATAATGAAAGAATTTTGGAAATGAATCAAATGTTATTACACAAAATGCATAAGAGAGAAAAAGATAAAAGAAATGTCTATGAAACTGATTTTGAAACAATGTCCTACAAACATAAAGGAAAGAAAGCAAAATATCCTGATAGTGAATCTTCTTCAAAGGTTAATGCAAGGTCACGTAAGGGAAGGTATAACTACACAAGTGATAGTAGAGAAGGATACCATAAACCTAGGAGGAGAAAGTACAAACCCTATGAAGAAATTTTTGGGAATTAAAAAAAATAAAGTCTCCCATGTTTAACGAAGAGGTAGAGAAAGGTGAAGAAGCCGAGGCTTGGTTGTCAGGAGTGAATAAATATTTCCAGATTTATAACTATTTTGATAGACTAAAATCTCGGATGGCTATTTACAATTTAACTGGAAAAACTAATATCTGGTGGCAAAACATAAAAAGGGTCAAAAATCTTAACGAGAAGTACTTAACCTGGAGAGTTTTTAAAATGTATTTTAAAAGAAATTCTTTATCTGAACAGTACTAAGAGGAAAGAGATAAGGAATTCTATGAATTAAAATTGGGTTCAATGTCAATAAAAGAATTAAGTAGCAAATTTCTAAGTCTGTTAAGATATGTATCTTACATAATTGATGAAAAGCCTAAAATACAAATATTTTTAAGTTGATTTCCCACTAGTTTTAAAGATAGGATTGAGTTTGATAACATGAAGACTCTTGAGGAAGATAGGAGAAAAGCTGATTTCTATTACGAACAAAGTAAGAAAAGAGAAAGTTGACCTAACTAGATGAATAAGAAGAAAAGTCACTTTGACCAGAAAAAAAGAGGGTTTAAGTCAAATAAGAGTTTTGGGAATAAATCTATGAATTTCTCTAATAATAACTATCAAAGAACAAATTTTAAAAATAAAGTACCATAGAATACTACAACACCAAAAGGTAGGGATATGCCTAACAACTTTTACTAAAATTAATAAGCATAAGGAACCTTTCAAGTTCTGGGAATGTCAAGGACTGCAATATGCCAAGTACTATCCGAATAGGAAGGGGAACTTCAGCAATGTACGCACTATCCAGGAGGAGGAAATAATTGTATATGTGGAAAATGAAATGCCTAGAATAAATGTAGCTTTGGAGAATCGATAGGAAGACCATTAGATTTCCATGGTGGAAGTGCAAGGTATGATACAAAACCAGTGTGTTTCCATCTTAATTGATCCAGGTGCTAGTATAAATTATGTATCACCTAGCATAGTGGAAAAGTACAGCTTATCTTTAAATTTTTTTGAAAAACCTTGGTTGGTCTAGCTAGCTATAGGAACTAAAAGGAAAGTGGTCAACTATGTTGAAAATTGTAATTTTCTTATGAGTCAGTTTGAAACTCAAGTCAAGTTAAATGTGTTCCCATTAGGGTCTTATAACGTCCTAATAGGTATGGATTGGATGGAAAAACACCCAGTGATTTTAAATTGTTTTCAGAAATTTTTTACTTATTTGAATGATAAAGGAGAAAGAATTATAGTCATAGGAATACCTAGAAAAAAATTTGTTCGACAAATCTCATCCTTACAGATGAAAAAGGATGTAAGAAAGGGTTGTAAAGTATTTGTTGTACACATAATAAGCAATGAACAATTTGGTAAAGAGGATAAGCCAGGATTCGAGGATATTCCAATCCTACAGAATTTCTCGAATGTATTTCTAAAAGAAATTCCAGGATTAC
The DNA here is from genome assembly GCA_001517045.1 of Pseudotsuga menziesii. Lineage (NCBI taxonomy): Eukaryota > Viridiplantae > Streptophyta > Pinopsida > Pinales > Pinaceae > Pseudotsuga > Pseudotsuga menziesii. Next base: position 319,691 of record LPNX010075791.1, read on the forward strand.
CTCCCAAGAGAGATTTGGATTTTACAATCGAATTAGCACCAGGAGAGGTACCTATTTTGAAGGCTCCTTATCAAATGTACATCTTACATCTGAACGAATTAAAATTAAAATTACAAGAATTAACAGACAAAAACTACGTAAGACCAAGTGTATCCCCTTAGGGACCACTGACCCTTTTTTTTTAAACAAAAGATGGTATGTTACGTATATGTATAAACTATCGTCAACTTAATAAGATGAAAATTAAGAATATGTATCCTCTACCACACATTGATGATCTGTTTGATCAAATACGTGGGGCAAGGATATTTTCCAAAATAGACTTGAGATTTTGATATCCTCAAGTCAGAATTAAAGATGAAGATATCTTTAAAACTTCTTTCAGAACTAGATACGGGCACTATGAATTTGTGGTTATGCCCTTATGGCTAACTAACGCTCGCGGAAACCTTCATGTGTTTAATACATATTACAGCTTTAATGAAAAAGGTCTAATTCTAGATAAAAACATATTTTATGTGCCAAATATATCAGAAGTTAAACTGTTTATTTTGAATGAAGTACACAAAAGTGCTTATTTCGGATATCCGAGGTATCAAAAGATGATAAAAATGTTGAGAAAAGAGTATTTTTGGCCTAATATGAAAAATGAAGTTGCTGAATTTTTAGCTAGGTGTATATAATGTCAGCAAGTTAAAGAAGAACATCAACACCCAACAGGTATTTTACAACCATTACCAATTCCAAACTGGAAATGGGAAGTCACTAGTCTTGATTTTGTAACCGACTTACCTAAAAACCAGAAACAAAATGATTCAATAATGGTAGTAGTGGATAAACTAAGTAAGGAAACACACTTTATACCTGTTAAAACAACTTATAAAGCTGCTAACATTGCTAACATATTTATGAAAGAAATATTTCCTTTGCAGGGAATTCCAAATGTAATAATTTTTTACAGAGATCCTAAATTTATTGGTACTTTTTGGAAATATTTATTTAAAGGACTAGATACTATTTATTGAATTTCATTACTGCTTATCATCCACAAATGGTTGGACAAACATAAAGATTCAATCAAGTACTAGAAGATATGTTACAAATGCATGTTAGAGATTATCCCAAGAAGTGGGAAGATTATTTGCACTTAGTTGAATTTTCATATAATAACCATTATCAAACTTCATCAAAGCTTAGTCCTTTTGAAATATTATATGGTAGAAAATGTAAGACTCCTATTACATGAAGTAATATGGTTGACCATTTGATGTTAGTACAGGTAACTTGTTAAAAAAACTGGAACTAACCATGAAATAGGTACAAAGAAATTTGAAAACTACTCAAGATAGACAAAAGAGTCATGCCAACCTTAAAAGAACTCCGAAATAATTCCAAGTGGGTGAGCATTTTTTTGTTAAGGTAAAACCCATAGAGAGATATTTTAAACTAGGGATCTGTGCTAAATTATCACCCAGGTATTGTGGACTATTCGAAATATTTGCAAGAGTGGGGCTAGTGGCATATCAGTTAGCCTTTCCACCTAATCTTAGAATACATAATGTTTTTCATGTTTCTATTTTGAAAAAGTATGTACATGATGCTACTAATGTGATTTAATGGAATGTGATTAAGGTAGAACTAGAAGGATATTTTTCGGTGGAACCAGATTGTCTTATCAACATGAAGAAAATGTTTCTCTGAAATCACGCCATTGGACAGGTAAAGGTGCAGTGGAAACACCTCAGTCCAGATGAAGCAAACTGGGAATCGACGAGCGATATGCGAGTGGAATATCCCTCTATGTTCCAAGAAGACTCACAATAAATTAAGAAACATCGAGGATGATATTGAGCTTAAGGGGGGGTGTTTATAACATACCCAAAACTGAAAAATAAATATTTATTATTTATTTTAGAAAAAAATTATGTTAAATTTATTGTAAAGTTTATGACCAAGTTGGTCAAGGATGACTGTAATTGAAGAATTATTTATTTGTATAATTAAATAAAGGACACACCTATTCAAGGGATACTTTTAAATGAGTGTTCACTGAACCACTAGGAGGAATGAGCAATTGCAGAAGGTTGGTTGACAAGTGGCGGCACTAGAATTCACTTTCTAGTTGTTGCAGGAAGCATAATCCCTAATATTGTGGTCATGTTCCCTGAGAGTAGGGAACTAAGCTGGTGGCTCATTTAATTCCAGAATTGACCCAAAGACCTAGGAAATCTTATATATAGCATCAAATTGAACAGAAGGCTCACTACTCATTTTGATTTCTAAGTGAATGAACCTTTTAACTGCTACAAACTGAAAAGTCAGGCACACAAGGAATTTGATGAGGGGATAACTAAAGTGGAATTGTTAAGATGAGTTTTCTACTGAGTGTTAAGTTGCAACAAGTTTTTTGTGTGGGATATATTCAAATATCTTCATCCTAGTGGTTCAGTGAACATGATCAGGGTCCTAAGCAAGCAATCTTGGTTGCTTCAGGAGAAGGTTGGGTGGAATAGTATCCTTTGGGTGTTTGTCCCATTCTTCACATTATCCAGGTTCTAATTGATGTTAATTAATGATTCTTCATTTATATGTATGAAAGCTACTTGGAAACTGTTCTAAGAGTAGGAAAAACTATGGTCCTTTTTACTTAAGGTTCAAGGTTAAGCTTACTGATCTAAATTATTTTGTGAAGTAGATATTAGTTTAATGATGTTTCCTTCATTTTCTCTTTGTATAATTATTAAAGTGTCTCTAGCATTTGGTCATTTCATTTTATGATGATGTTAGTATAAGTAGGAACATTTCTCGTTAGAATCAAATAGATATCTATAACTTTGTAAAGGTCCTATAGCGATCAGATATAGAGACTGCTATAATATAAATATTTAAATACAAGGATTCACACACACACACACACACACACACACACATATATAGGACTAATAAATCATTTAAATAATAGATCTATTTGATCACTATGTAAACTAATTAGGGTTTGAGATAGTAACAAGAAATAAGATTATGCAGAAATAAACATATTTTAAACAAGAACTTCAAGTAAATCAAACCCTATAAATGATTAGGATAATCAAAGTTTCATTTTAAAAATAATAATCAAGCTAGTCTTCACAGTAGTTCTTTATAAGGGTATCATAGCCCATTCTTCTAACTAATAGTTATTAATACCAAGTCAAGTTATTGATAGGCTACAACATTGTTTTCAGGTTATAATCTGTGTTGGTATTGTGTATCTGTGATGGATTCATTCATAGAATAAAAAGGATGAAACAGCTATAGGGCTTAATATTTAAATAAAATATACGGGTTTATGACCTGTTAACCATTGTCGGAAGGAAAACAGTATCTTTCCTTGTAAAATAATAATTAAATCGACCTAATAATGGTTTTCTTAATTTATAAATAGAGGATGGACTTACGACTTCTAACAAGGAATCATCAATATAAGAACGGGCTCAAGGCCAAAATAATATTCCTTGCTAAAACTAAACCCTTTTTATATTTTAAAGAACAATCAACAATTTGCAAAGTAAACGGTGAAACCCTCACGGGTTGGTTATAGGTCACCAGGACCTCTGCTAGGAATAATTAATCATGTTTGTCTTTGGCAAAGACCTTGTGACCCTTTTATTTTATAAACTGAAATAATATCAAAAGAGGCCTCACAACCTAAGAAGCTTAACATTTTCTTTATAATCTTTTTCCAAAAAACCTGTTAACTATTGAATGAAGGAAAATGACTACGTAACAATCAAAGTAATATCTAAAATCATAAGTACACACGCCTCTTTCTATAAAACCTAGATAGTAATAATTATTGTAAACAGTTGACTCTAAATGCAACAAGATAAAGAATCTCACAGCCACATTACAATATTGCATAAACCACGAATATTTAAGTTCAAACACATAAACCCCCATCACTTTGCTCAAAATAAATAACAGTCAAAATATTTTGATAGAGGCCTTATGACTCTCATTCCAAATCAAATCACAATAGTAAGGTATTATGGCCATATATTAATACAAAAAACATAAAATGATAAAAGAAACTACCATTCAAGTATAGGGAAAGAAAATGTACACAGTCGCAATGATGAAACCAGTAAACCATGCTACAGTATTGGTATTTTAAACATTGCTTATAGATATCCCTTATGGGTCTTTACAAAGTTATAACCATTGTATTATCAAATCCAGTATAAAAATTTGTGATAGAGTAACGATAGTGGCCTTATAATCCCAAAATGTGTATTGCAGAGTAAATTGTTTACGACTACAAACCCAGGGTTGCAAAAATGTGCACTATAAACTCAAATAAGATGCAAATCCCTCATGGGTTCATACAAAAATTAAAACATTTACAATATTAAAATAAATAGCAGAAGTCGAAACAAAGATTCATTAAACATCAACAAAGTGGCATAGTCATATGACTCCACAGAGGATGGAAAATTTCTTTACAGTAACATGTTCATATTGTACCAAATAAAATGTATCACTTTCACATTGACGAACCAGAGAAGAGTTGAAACCCCAACGCTATACACACAACAAGACCAAGTTTTGTTCCACAGACCCATGCAAGGTAATTCCATAAGAATTATGGGCTAAAATTCCATCTCAGCCTTTATTCAACCCAATACTCTCACCGCAAAGAAGCTGACATGTTTATCTCTTGCATTATTCTATCCAAAAGTTAAAACAATAATTTTTAAAGCAATTCATAAAGAGAAAAAGAATAACTTCGGAAGTGTATAGAAGCTTACTCTTCTCAACTATGATGACTCTAACTAGAGTCACCCAACTACCACCAGAGTGAGGATTGCAAACTCCATCCACATATAAATTATTCTTAGACAGGTTCAAAAGGTGTCAGGGGCCGAGTGTGATGGTTCCTCCATCTCATTTCAAAGGAAAAAAAATGGTTGGTTCAAACATCCAGAGTCCAAGTGCTTTAATGAGAAAACAACTAACATCAAACGAATCCCCATCAAAATGACAATTGTGATTTTCGAGGTGCATTAAAGCACATGGTTTTGCACCAAGCGTTGTTGCCACCAACTGGAGTTTTTATTACATTCACATCATCTAATAGTAAACAAATTTAAATCCATGTCCTTTGCATATACTTGTACTAGGTTGTTTCCAAAGGTTATGCCAAAATTTGCATCATAGTTTAAAGACTCAAAACTATATGCATAATATTTCCCTCTATTAGAGTTTTATAACGTATGGTATAGCTCTTAGTTATTGTTTAACTTGTGATTATTCAAAGGTGTGTGTGAGATAGTTTAGGCATATAGTATATGCTTGGGTTAGTACTTTTGGATGTTAAGGATATGGTTTAGTTTATAGTATGAAGGGGGTTAAACGTAGGTTGTGTTCCAAAACCTAGGTGGACCACCTTATTCTTTGTTGACTTATATCTTAGATTTCCTTCCATAGGACAACTTAATGGTGATCCTACCCACCTGCACAAAGGGGAAATCAAGGTTCATACCTTAGTTGTAAATACTAAGTAAGACTATGAATTGTCCATTAACAACTCATAAGTAGAACAAAATTTAAAGAAACGACAAATAATTTTACAACAATACTTTCAACAGAGTCTTTTTTAGCAGTTATTGTCACCAACAATATCAACCAGAATGTTAATGTAATATCGACATAAGTTGTAAAACAAAGAATGCTAATTATAAACATTAACATAGGAACATAAATCTTGCAGTTTATTAATGAATCCATTATCATTACGACGGAAGAATTATGAAGTATAACATCTCTCGAAATTGTTTCCTGGGAACTTTTAAAGTTACATGCACTAAATATTTTTTTATTTATTTACGAAATTCAGGGATATTACAAAGGCTCTACGAAATGTATCCATGAAATAGCACAGATCTGACAAGTGAAAATCTTGGAGATGTTAGTCTTTGTACTGGAACAATCAGTGAGCATAAGAGAATGAACGTTCTGGAATAATTTACTCTCTCTAGTTACTGGTGGAAACTTGAATCTGCAGGAAAACAATTTTAAACCTAAGAGTCCGGGAAAGGGGGTGGAACAATAGGATCTTGCTCGCTTCGAAGTTCATGTGGTTGGGTGGTGTACAGCTGTTAACGCTTTGACTTTTGGTTTATGCAAATATGTTCTCTGAAAACTAGTTCTTTTTTAATACAGTCACATATATGTTTTCTGAAATTTAGTTTCTTTATTATTATTGTTTATATGGATACGAATAGTAAAGGAAAAATAATGATAATTTAGTAATATCTCTATTATTGAGAATCTTTTATTATTTAGTATGAAATATTTTCTTTCTATCTTAACTGAACCTGCAAAAATAGTGCTCACTAACTCAATGGAATAATTATAGGAAAAACCTTTTTTATTTTTATTATCTTTTAAACTATTAAACAAAAGTTAATGATAATATTTAAATAAATGCATAACAGAACTGGGACAGATATTCAAAACATGTAAACTCTTAAAGATTTAGTAAATGAGAAATAAACTTATGTGTAAATCGATACCCTAAATAGAACAGAGTTGTAGAATATACATAACAATATAATTTATACGCTTTAAAACCACTAAACTATATTAAGAACATTCCACAATGCAATCCATTTCAATTATGGAAAAACAAAGTTCTTCCATCGTATCTAAAAATGCAATTTTAACTGCAAACTACAGAGCATAGAACAAAATTGTAACCAAGCCAAATGGCTTATAAACTTAACCAAACATTTTATTGAAATTACAAAGAAAAATTAAGCCGAATAGCTCTAGAATTTAAAACCCTAGCTATGAGTACCTCACGATTATGGCCAACGAAACCAAGAGCCAGGGTCACGCTTGATAGCCACCCTCAATAGAATCATGCTGGTAAAAACGGTTGTGATAAAAACCATAAAATTATTTCAAATTGCAAACTTAGGAAAGAGTCGAAAGGTTGACCTAAGACTTACCGGTCATACGTTATTATCTAGTAAACCGAGGGTTGAATCCCTTTGCATCCAAACCTACAGACAATGAAACACTACCCAGATTTAATATTTTATAATGTGCAACTCTGTAGAAGAAAAACATTAAATAATAATAATAATAAAAGAGGGTAATATATAATTTACCTGAAACTGGTAGTTGTTTTAGCAAGTATACATCTTGGAATTTGAGGCTGAGATCGAACCTAGATCCCAGATGTAAGCTCATGTAACCCATATTGTCGTTCAACGAAAGGAAAGCACATTCTGCTAATAAAACCAAATTATTGAGGATATCCCAAAATGACTAATGGCATAGCCAAAACCCTAATTTTTCCTCATGGTTGTCATGTGTGGACACATCTCTGTTCACTGTAATGTTGCAGACCAGCCAAGCTTCTTATTGGATGCAAGTGTTTAGCCTCCGACAAAAATATTTGAGTGTTAAAACCCTTCCAAAGTCAACACCATTGTATATGCCATCCAATTGTATTCCATTGTCTAGATTTGAAATATTATTACTTTCCACTTAAATATTTAACATTAAAATTAGATCATAGTTTTTGAAGGCAAGGTAAGCTTAATCTTCTTTTGCTAGGTTAGATCCTTTAATAGTTATTCTCCTTGTTAGGACTTCAATTGATGCATGAATAACATAAACAAGGGTATCTACATGTTTGAATAAGCATTAGTTGTGAAGCTATGTAAGTCTTATAGTTAACATTTCGTTTCTCTCCCAAATCCAATTTTGAAGAGTCACCAAGAGATTAAGGCTTTAATTTTACTTGTACACTTGGAAACTCCATGAGTTGAGGGTGTAAATTCTGAAACCAAAGGTAGGTATGCCTTTGTAATATTTTAAAGTTTAAACAAAGTTAGAAAAAATATTTAGGTTTAAATCCTAATTTATTTTAACTTGGTATGTTACAAAATGGTATTAGAGCGAGGTTACAATACTTCAACCTAATGTGATACTGCATAGTTAATTGGTATAATATGATTAAGTACATTGCTTATAAATAACTATAAATAACAAAGGGATAAATATTGTTTTACACAGACATATCAATGGAAAAACTTGGATAAATTATGGAAGAAGAAGTAGTACCTAAAGATATTCCAGTGTTAGAGAATGCAAGCCTCTATGTAAAACTTGGAGGCATATATGTAGTTGGAAATGTTGGAAACGATGAGGAGTTGAAGGAAGATTTAGAAATCCTTAAGTATGATAATATTCAGTTAATGAATGCCAAATCAAATCAAGAAGAGATAAATGAATTAATCCTAAAAAGTTTGACAAAACCACAAAACAACAATGGTCAAAATTCTTGCAGTACTGGAAAGAAAAGAAAAGGGGCAGCACAAATTTGTAGTAGTGAGGAGACTACAGATAACATTCATGTAACTACATAAGACTTAAAGAAATATAATTAAATAAAACTTGAGAAGCAAAAAGAAAAAAACTATGGAGTTGCAAGGGGAATTTATAAAGTTAAGGCCCCCAATGTTCGACAGAGAGTCTGAGGAAGAAGTTGAATCTTAGTTACTAAATATCAAATGATATTTTCAATTATATGGATATGATAATAATTTGAGGGAATGTTTAGAAATATTTTAGCTGAGTGGAAAATATGCCCTGTGGTGGCAAGAGGTTAGAAGTGTAACTAATATACGCAATAAAGAGTGAAGTTGGAAAGTTTTAAAAAAAATATGTCAGAACGATGTTATGATGAGAAAGCCAAATAATTCAATGATTTACAATTGGGAATGTTAACCATGGAAAATTTTGTAACCAAGTCCATTAATAGTACAATGCTATGTACCTTACTTAAGAGATGAAAAATATAGGGTATATAGTTTTATCAGTTGCTTACCTCTGGAAAATAAGGAAAATATTGAGTTTGATATGCCTAATACCATGGATGAAGCAATTAGAAAGTCTAAGTTGTTTTACGACTTATTCAAACAAAGATCAGAATTGAGCAGAAATTGGAAAAATAAAAAGAATGAAACGATCGATTAGCATAGGAAGGGATTCAAACCTTCTCCTTTTAGAAAAGGAACAAGAAATCATATTGAAAATAATTACAACAAACAAGGAGCAACTAACAGAAACAAGGTAAAGAGTATTGGAACTTCCATTGGGAGATGGAATAATAGCTCAAAAGAAATTAAATGTTGGGGGTGTAACGGATCTCACTTACACAGAAATTGTCCACGCAATCCTAATAGAAATATGGTTCCCATAAGCATTTTTTGGTAAGGTTCTACTGCCAATGACCTAACCAGGAGTATACCTAGAATTAATGCTAATTTGAAAGATTAGCAGGAGGATCGTCAATCCACCATGGTGGAAGTAGAATGTAAATTTTCTAGCATACATGTTTCTATACTTATCGATTCAGGAGCTATTCTAAGTTATATTGCACCAAAAATAGTTCAAAATTGTAAACTTGTTAAGGAAAAAGAAAAAATGCATGGTTGGTACAATTGGAAATTGGAGTAAAAAGGAAGGTTACTGAAATAGTTAAAGATTTCAGAGCAGGTATTGATGGCATGGATACCTTGGTTAATATAGATATACTACCTTTAAGTTCCTATGATATTTGTATAGGTATGGATTGACGAGAATCTCATAATCTCATTATAGATTGTTTGCATAAAATTTTTGGTTGTGTGGATGAGGAAGGTAAGTATCATACGATGGAAATAATTTACAGACCTATATGTACCATACAAACCTTAGTTATTCAAATTAAAAAGTGTATTAGGAAAGGGTGTCAACTTTATGCCATCAAAATTATAGAAATGGGGTCTGAAAAGTAAAAAATAGTGATGGATCAATTTCTTATCTTAAGGGAATTTTAGGAGGTATTCCCTGAGGAAATACTAGGATTACCACCTAAATGAGATTTAGATTTCACCATAGACCTAATGCTCAAATCAATATCATAACAAGAAAAACAATACAAGAAATCACAGGAAATGCTAGGTTGGTATGGTCTCCTATTCAACCGAGTTTGGCTAATCAACTGAAGGTTCTCCCTATTGGTTGGATACCATGGGTTCCTATCGAGGAGAAAGGACTTTGAACCTATGCATACTTTGAGGTAATAGATATTGTCGATAATACAAATATGTATCCAACACTTTTTGGGATCGACTATGCCATCAAGAATTAAGCAGTAATAACTTTCAAGAAGAGAATATTATCATTTGAATATTCAGAAATGTGGGTAGTCGTTCCAATAAATCCTTTGGAGGATCAGGGATATATCGATCCAATGAAGGGTCAAGGTCACGAAATATAATGGATAATTTTTACAATATCACGTCTGCAATCTGATGGTAAATTAATCTGAAATTTGATTGTAAATTAAGTTGGAAAAGTATTAGTTCCTTTTCATCATTTTTAGGAGAAGATTTGGAGAACTCGAAGAACTATTACATGAATTATTGATGTAGAAATTTGCAAGGACCACGAAATCTCTGCTAGGTACCGAGGTATGTGATATACCTAGTTATGAAGGATTACCTAACATATATGAATTTCTCACTGATTTTGAAGACAAGGTATTGGAACCTCAATGTTTGTTATCCTTGGATGTTGCACTGAAGGATGCACTAGCTAGGTGGTGGGATGCTCACAAAAAATCTATTTCATAATTATCCTAGTGTCAATGGCTGATGGAATTTAGATTCTGTAAAATATTCCTTACACAGGCCAAAGATATACATTGAAAGTTGTCGTGTGACATGGAGGACGTCACCATGACAGAAATGGGTTCATTTTTTCATACACACTTTGGACATGCTACCAAGAATTTGGTATACATCGGTTTATATGTGACAATGAATTGTAGAATGGGATGCGTTAGCTATTAGTTTCACACATACTTTTAACTTTTCTAATGATAGATAGATAATTGATGTTGCTATACAAGTTATCAAAAATAAGATTTTGAGGACATCCATGTTCCAATGTCAAGTTTTCCTCAAAAAAATGTGACAGTTCAGAGTTGGATGGAGTGTTATAACATAATCGTTGAACTTGAAGAGGATGATACATGTGATATACATATCCCTGAATATGAGGGTATTCAAGCGATGGAGGGATTGCGCTTATAAAGTGAAAAATTGTTGAAGCCCCTCAATATAAAGGAGATAAATATTGGTTCCCCTAAGAGCCCAAAATTCGTCAATATTGGGGACTACTGGGATGATGAGATAGTAGGGAAAATGACAAATTTATTGCACAAATTCCATGATTTATTCCCAACAACATTTTCAAAAATGAAGAGGATTGTTGAGGATTTAGGTGAAATGAATATCCCCCTGAATCCACACATAAAACCTGTAAAGAAGCAGCCATACAGACTAAATACCACTCCAAGTGAATCACGCTTGTGTGGCCTTTCCTTGTCCCTCTGTAGACTCCTTAGACCCCTTGGACCATTTTTTTTCCTTTGATGTTTCCTTGACCATCCCTATAAAAATGTGAAAATTAATACACGCGACTTTTAAACCCCTAATCACGTATATACGCGGGTTTGACCCCTACAACCATGTACATCAGGATGTGTGCAAAATCCAAATCCTTTTGGAGTTTTCTTTGACATGGATCCGACTCACTTGACTCCTAGCCTTCCATATGCCTTGAGATCGCTCAGATTCAACCTTTCATTACCCCTTTGAAAAGCTATATAAGGAACTCTTTGATACATTGAAGGCATATGAGAGAATTGAGAGGCAAGAAACTATAGTCCATTGTTGCTGAAACTTGTGCTTGAGTCTGCATCCCTTTGTCCCTTAGAGTACTTTTTTGTTCTTCCCAAGCTTGTCTTTTGCTTGTGAGATTGCTATTGAGAAATGGAGGATTGAGGTGGTGGAGGCCCAAGTGGGGGATTCAGTTTCTCTGATTCGCATATGTGCCGACAGAGGTTGTATCCATTGTAATCTCTGATTTTATATTAATAGAAATATCTTTTCCTATCCAATGATGTATGTTTGAATGAATATTTTATCCA
>LPNX010075791.1:332907-346094 GCA_001517045.1 Pseudotsuga menziesii
GCTTAAATTAAAATGAACTAGACTATTTTATTTGATAGGGTTCACCAACAAGATTAGGTTAGGGTCTTGAAATAGTTCATTGTAAGTAAATTCTCCAAGACCACTAAACAACAACATGTATGTGTCTGTCCAGGTGAGTGTGTGAAATTTCTTGGTATAACCAGTGTTTCTAAGGATCCTCCTCTCAAAAGGGAGTTAAGCACGAGGCAGTGTGAGTGGTTATTGATTGGGATGACCCCTAGTCATAACTAAGTAGCACCGGAGATATTTATAGGATTGTATTCATATCTGGGGTCTCTTTCGAGAGTTTCAGGCTTTGCTACCCTGCCCATATGGTCAATCCCACCTACGACTGTCCACTTGAGAATTGATTATATTGAGGTGACATTAGTGGCCTTACCTACGATATCGAGGGGGTACTCTGCATGGGTTATTCTGCGGGTGTCCCGACCAGGTTGGGGTCAGAAAGCACAATCGCTTTACACGTTGAAGTTGAGGGCCACAATAATTGGTTACATACCTCCACTTGTTGTGTATGGGAGTCTCAATCCTCTCCTAGGTGAGACATACTTGCTTCATTCGGGAGCTCACTTATCCTACCCTTGATTTCTTGTCGTTGGCTTTAGATTTTATTGGTGATTGCTCTATGCACATTAGCTTGCCTAGGGTTTGCATAGATAGAGAGTCTTTTATATTTTTTGAGTCATTGTGGATTTGAGTGCGGATCCTCACCATTCTCATCGTTTAGCAGGACTTCCGCCTTCTACATATCCTCCTCCTTTGGGAGAGAGAAATAGACAGTCCAGGTGGAGTACTTTGCACATTGATTCACACACGATGGGAGACCATGTAGAAGGTATTCCTGAACCACCTTCTCCCATTCAAGTGGAAGATGGAGAGTTTACTCCTAACTATGATCCTTCACCTGATTTGACTGAGTTAGGTCCTGTGATTTCTGAGATAGGTACTTTTCATGATAGACCTACTTATTCTAGTGTTGATCCCCCATTGACGCATCGCCAGTATGGAATGCTGGAGGATGATGAGACTCATTTTGAACCTGCAAGCACTAGTTATGGTATTTATGGTATGTCTGGCTTTCCCACACATGATTTGGCATTCCATGTCGAGTCTGAGTTTGAGCCTAACACTATGCCTCGGGGCACTCTCATTCCTTACCATGCAGAGAGGTTTGGGAGCATAAGTCACATTGCACCTTCCATCCCGGCAATGGAAGCTACATCACATATTCCTCCTAGGTCTAGGGTTAGTGATCCTATTAGGATACCATATCCGAGACAAGTGACTATAGGGAATAACAAATACATAATTACAAAGGTCCCTTCGTCCCCTGTCCCTAGTTATTTGAACGTTCACCCTCCACCTCATTCACATGGTCCTTCAATATGGAACATTGCTATGAGTCATGTCCGCACTGCGGTTACTTGACCAGTTGTGTCTCAGGTTCATGCACCACTTGTTGTTTTGGGAGGTCATGTTCATACTTCTAGAGGTCATATTACTACTTCCGGAGCGTATATTCCTACTTCTAGAATGTATATTCCTACTTTCGGAGCATATATTCCTACTTATAGAGTGTCTCGTGGGACTTCTCATGCGATGACTTATGGACCCTATTATGGGACGCAGTATGGATAAGGTGCTTCACCTTATGGGTGCGGGTATCAACAACCCGCTTACTCTCTAAATTACGACTTTGTAGCTCCGAATAGTCAAGGTACACCACACTATGGTGCTTCCATGCCACCATATACGATTCAAATGGGAGGAGGGCACTATGGCCAAGGCCATGGTGGTTATGGTAATCAGACCTATGTGAATCAAAACTATCAGGGAGCGTTCCATCGACCTAATCATCCTAGGCTCCCTTTCCTCGCAACGCTAAATCTTCCTGACTTGTCGATATTAACAAACGATCCTGTAGCTCATGACCCAGCTTGGTCGGCTCTCCCTACTAAGCTTCCCTTGGAAATACCCAAATTTGAGGGCAAACCGGGAGAGGATCCGAGCGAACATGTTACTAGCTTTCACCTATGGTGCTCTTCAAATTCCTTACACCAGGACTCAATCTGTTTAAGGCTGTTTCAATGCACCCTTACAGGGCCTACCGTGAAATGGTATATAGAGCTACCTAAGGGGGCATTCGCTTTGTTCGATGACCTAGCGATGACTTTTATTAACCACTTCCAGCTACCAGTGCATTATGATGTTGGCACAGAACTCTTGTTGACATTTCAGCAGGATAAAGCCACACATATCTTGGATCATATCGAAGAGTGGTGTAGACAGAAGAGGTTGATTAAAGCCTTTTTACCGCCAAAATTCCTCCTCGAATGGTTCCTTAAGTCGTTATTTCCTTATATAGAGAAGGATGTTTCTACATCCAAAGTGCAAAATGAGGAACAAGCCATTTTTAGGGCACAGGAACTGGATTTGATTTATGCTCAATCCGGTTTGTTATATGAGATCATTCCCAATGCTCTGCGTTCTAGTTTCGACCCCAAAGTTAAACCTGGAACACATGCCTATGGCATTGTTGGTTGTGCGAGTGCTAAACCTGCGGATTTGGTTGCAAAATAGGTCAGTCAATTGTCAATCAACCAATTTTCTTCGGGACAAGCCACGGCTTTGTCTCAACCCACCCAAACGGTGAGTGTGCTTTCGGTGCAATCGTCGAACCAGAAGGGTAACCAATGGCCCGGACATAATAAAAAGAAGGGTAAGAATAATCATAAGGGTGGGAATAGGAATGAAAATGCTAATAATAATAACAAGAATGCCCGTAATGCTGGGGGGGACAAGCAAGCTAAACGTAAGGTTAAATTTCCTTGCAAGTTGTGTAAGGAAGATCACCTCACTTACTTGTGCCCTCATATCAATGAAGCCTCGGGATTCTTGGCACAAGGCCCAGCTATGCTGACTAACCCTTTATCTCACAATCAAAATATGAAATCAAGGACCCATGATCAGTCTGGTGGTGATCAAGATCCACCGAAGGTTAGTGGTCATGGTTGCATTAACATGGTACGAGCTGTGAAAGTTGTGACCCGTGCGAAAGACTATGGTTCATCACAACCCAACCCAGGAAAGGAACCTGATCCACTAGGGACTCCTTTGCGTATTGAAAAACCTATGGATAAACCTGAAGCTGCACCTCACATTCCTAAGGGAGTCCTTAAGAATTTGGGGCACAATCCTAATGCCCAAGCCGCCCAGAACTATTCTGTTGTCGAGGATTTGGGACACACTCCTTGTGCGATGTCTGCACTAGAAGTACTTCAGAGTTGTCCTTCGCAAAGGAAGGCTTTTCTTTCTATTCTTGGTGTGAATGATGATAATTCTTCCTCCGTGATTAAATTTGAAACCGCAGGGATTCATCCTTGCTTGCCTTACTATGTGTCTTTTTTTATTCACGTAGAATGTCTTAACATGACCGTTAAGCGCACTGTGATTGATGAAGGTACTGCTGCTTCTATGATGTCTTTATTGTGTTAGAAGGGTTTAGGTTCCCCTAAGTTGTCTAAATCCACAACCATGTTAACTTTGTTTGATGGGAGATCGTTTAGGCCGCACGGGATCCTTCCTTCCCTTAAGGTCCGTTTGGGAGGGAAGACCATTGTGATAGAGGTCGAGGTGGTTGATACACCCCTTGACTACAATCTCTTGCTGGGTAGGAATTGGATGTACAGTATGCAAGCCATAGCTTCTTCCCTATTTCGTGTTGTATGATTTTCATTTAATGAGAAGATAGTCACAATTGATCAAACATCATTCAAGAATCCATCGGTTATTGCATCTTCCGGAGCTTCGATCCTGATTGTAGAGCACTCTCAACTGGAAACTGGGAGTGTGGGTGTGGGAATGTATCCATCCCTCATGGGAAGTTTTAGTTGTCCTGCACCTATCCTTATGATAGGGTCTAGTTCTAGTGAGGCTTCGACATCTATGAGATCGGTGTCTTTTCGCACGAGTCATATGGAAGATCCTTGGATTCTTCCTACACCGAGTCCTTCGAATGATCCCATCGTGACGGACATGCCGTTTCCTACAACTATGGTATCTTATCAAGCTAATATTGAGTGTGTTGCAGAGCCCAGTCCTTCCTCTTCGCGAATGGATGAGGAGGACCCTTATGTGCCGCCTGCATGGGTAGTACAGTATTCTCACATGCATGACTACCTTGATAGTGTTTTTCCTTCAGACGAAGAAATTATTGAGGCCATGTCGGGAGTTGAGCCACCATGGGAAGAGCTCCATCACAGATCTTACTTTCTTCCTGAGCTTGACCGCTTGGAGCGTGAGGACTTTAGGGAGGTTCTTAGTGAGAGAATTGGTAGTCCTATGGTTCCATTAAGCTCTCCTAGTCCGATGGCTGATGGAAACATGGAAAATATATCTCCAATGATTCCTATCAATATCTCTCGCGATCCTAGTAGGATAGAGAATGTCTATATTGGGGCAGAATGTTCCCATGTTGAGATTCAAGAATACACGGAGCGGTTTAAAGAATTTTGGGATATATTTGCTTGGTCTTATGATGAATTGCCAGGTATCTACCCTCGCATTGTTGAACACGAGATTAAGACTTATCCCAATGCTAATCCTATTCGACAACGCTTGTGTGCAGTGAATCCTAGGAAAGCACCCACGATTAAGACAGAGATAGAGAAAATGTTGAAAGCCGGTTTTATCTATCCTATTCCCTTGATGGAGTGGGTTTCAAACCTTGTTCTAGTTGACAAGAAGTAGGAAGCGATCCACATATGTACTAATTTCCATGATTTGAATCATGCCTGTCCTAAGGATAATTTCTCCACACCATTCATTGATCAGATTTTGGATGAGTGTGTGGGTAGCGAGGTTTTTTCCTTTATGGACAGCTTTTCCAGATATAATCATATACAAATTAAACATGAGGATGAACATAAGCCTGCATTTATTTGTCCTTGGGGAAATTTTGCATATCAAAAAATGCTTTTGGCCTCAAGAACGCCGAAGCTACTTTTCAGCGGGCCATGACCTTGATCTTCCACGATCTCAAATCGATTATCAAAGTATTTTTGGATGACCTTGCTGCTCATTCTCATATGAGAATGCGTCATTCCTATCATTTGAGATTAGTATTCGAAAGGTGCCACCATTATTTGGTCAGGTTAAATCCTTACAAGTGCATCTTTTGTGTGATGTCTAGTTGCTTGTTAGGATTCATCATTTTTAAAGAGGGTATAAGAGTCGACCCTTTGAAGGTTGAGGCAATACTTCAATTGTCTCCCCCAAAAAATATTCGTCATCTTCAATGTTTGCAAGGCATAGCAAACTTCTTACGGAGATTCGTTATCAATTTTACCAATTTAACTAGAGGCTTCATGTGTATTTTGAATAAGGACACCACCTTTTGTTGGGATGAGCAAGCCTAGGAGTCATTTGATGCGCTCAAGCAAGCCCTAGCATCGGTCCCGGTGATTAGTCCCCCAGACTATAGCTGTGATTTCCTACTTTATGTGGCAGCGTCCATGGAGACGATTGGTATGGTTCTAGTTCAAGAGGATGAGGAGCTCCAAGAGCATGTCATATACTATCTGAGCTGAAATCTTATTGACGCGGAGATCCGTTATTCTCATGTTGAGAATTTTGCCTTAGCTACTGTACATGCGGTTCAACGGTTGAGACATTATACTCTCCTTCGCTAGACCTTGGTTGTAGCCCATGTCAATCAATTTCAATTCATCCTCACTTGAAGGATGATTGGGGAAAATATAATAAATGCATTGTCATCCTACAAGAATTTGATCTCTAGTTTGTTTCAGCAAAATCGAAGAAATCGTTAATTTTTGCAGAGCTTATATCGTATTTGCCAAGCGAGGCCGAGGAGTTGGTTTGTGAAGATACATTTATCAATGAGCACATATTCTTAATCTCAACTTTAGACCCATGGTATGGGGATATCATTATATATTTACAAACATTGAAGGTCCCTACTCACCTCTCACGGGATGAACGACGACAATTATGTCATGTGTCTAAAAATTACCTTATAGTAGATAACACTTTATACCACCATGGGGTAGATTCCATTTTATGATGTTGTTTAACTCATGAAGAGGGTAAGGTAGTGCTGAATGATTGCCACGGGGGGGTGTGTGGTGGTCATTTATTTGGGCTTTCTACAACCCAAAAAATCTTAAGAGCAGGTTATTTCTGGCCATCAATCTTTAAGGATTGTGTAGATGAGGTCAAGAGGTGCCACCCTTGACAGGTGTTTGCACATAATATGTGCTTGAAACCTACCCCATTACATCCTATCATCACCGCTGGTCCCTTTACTAAGTGGGGTCTTGATTTTATGGATTACAACCCAGCTTCAGTTGGGGGGCATCATCATATCATAGTGGCTATTGATTACTTCAGAAAATGGGCTGAGGCTATGCCTACAGTTAAATCCGACGGTGAGATATCCACACACTTCATATTCAACCATATTATTACTTGGTTTGGGATTCTGAAAGAGCTTGTCACTGACCATGGCTTGCACTTTCAGAATCGTATGATGGAAGAGTTGGCATCAAAGTTAGGGTATAAACAAGAGAATTCCTCCTCTTACTACCCTCAAGCGAATGGATAGGTAGAAGCAGAGAACAAATCACTCAAATCCATTCTCCAACGAACCATCGCACAAAGCAAGAATAATTGGCACATCATGTTATATCCTGCTTTGTGGGCTTATAGAACCGCTGTTAAGACTACCATGGGTTTTTCTCCATATCAACTTGTACATGGAGTGGAGTAGGCATTGCCAGTTAAATGAAAGATTCCTTCTTTGAAGCTAGCCATAGAGCTCTTACCAGACACTTCACCATTGGAGGAGCGTTTGGTCCACCTTGAGTAACTTGATGAGCAACATCGGGATGCCCTGGTGGCCCTAGAAGTAAATAAGCATCGCGTAAAGGTCCAGTACGATAAGTACGATAAGTCTTTCTGTCCAAGGAGATTTAGTGAGGGAGACTTGGTCCTTTTGTGGGATCAACCAAAAGAACCCTTGGGGGTAGGAAAGTTTAACCCCATGTGGCGTGGTCCTTACGTCAGCAAACATGTGTTAGAGGAGGGTGCTTATGAGTTAGTGGATTATGAGGGGATAGCCTTGGCGGAGCCTAGAAATGGGCTCTATCTCAAAAAGTACTATGCATGATTTTTGGCCAAGGCTGGTTATTGTATATTATTGTACAGTTTTGCATAGGTAGGTCTTTTTCTTATAGTGATCGGGTTTGTGATTAGTTTCCGTTTCTTTTGGCAGATGTCAAGGGAATCTTCCACCTTCATAGGATTCGCGGATGGTGCGAGCCATCACACTCAACACTCATTAGAGGAAATTTCAACTCAAAATGGGCCTCCTAAAATGAACTAATAAAATAATAGTTAAAATAATAAAATAATATTTATTAATTTTGGAGGAAGAAAAGAAAAAAACTACTTTTTTTGTTTGTATTTTTGACATATATCCCCGTGTTTTTACTCAAATTTCGATCGAGAGAGCTCGTTGGATGAAGAATTAAATTCCGCATCCAACGAGTACTCACTCGGCATACTTTTGATGGACCCCGCTACCCCAAAAACAAGAAATGCCTAAAAAAATGCAATGATGACATCATCATTCCATTTTTTCAAGTATTTCTTGTTTTTGGGGTAGCGAGGTCTGTCAAAAGTATGCCAAGTGGGTACTCGTTGGATGCAGAATTTAATTCCGCATCCAACGAGCTCTCCCGATCGAAATTTGAGTAAAAACACAGGGAGATATGTCAAAAATACAAACAAAAAAAGTAGTTTTTTTTATGATACCTATCCCCAAATTTATATTAAAAATGTGTTTAAGACCTATACGGTATTTCAAATTTAAAGCAATTTCATTGGCTAACACATGATGACATGGAATTTGAATAAAAGTTAAAAGACCCATTTTGAGTTGAAATTTCCTCTAATGTAGCCTCTGCTACTTGGGTGATTTATACTCCTATGGTTCAGGTATTGTCTTTAGGATGCATATGTTTATGACCATATTCAAACAATGTTGCTGAATATAGTGTCGTTATTGACCTTCTACGGGATACCATTCTACATGGTGTTCTCTCTCTTGAGGTACGTCTTAATTCGGAGTTAGTAGTGTCACAGCTTAATGGTTTGTACCATGTTAGAGATCCGACATTATTAAGAAGATTCTTATGTGTGAGATTATTAGAATGACAATTTGACAATATAACATACATACATATTCCAAGAATTAATAATCAAGTTGCTGACTCATATGCTAACTACGTGTTAGATTGGCATTTGTTTTATACACAATAAACTCATCACAAACACAAATTTTTACACATGTAAATAAATAAACCGATCATCATAAAAGTTTTTATAAACATCCAAAATGTGGTAATACATAGTGTCATGATACAAAAATGGGGCTCTCGAGCCACCAAAATATAATACACGGTAATAAAAAATGTATTGCTCCCAAGTATCTAAGCCTATGGAGGAGGAGGGGGTTTGTGATCATGGAATGTCACTACAGATCTACCTAGCCATTGAAATAACCATACCCTTGCTCGTGGTACACCCACCACCTAGCACTGCATGGCCTTAGGCAAGTCCTCGACTTGCACCATGGGTACTCTGTGTGTCAGCCTCACAAATTTGGTATGAATTCTTTGGAGCGTCTGCTCCGCATCCACACCCATGATATTGTCTCCTCTTCCCCTCCGTCTATGACAATGGAATCCTTCAGGCCGCCATAGTCCCACATATGCATGCATATGGTAGATGTCACTATGTGTTGTCACCCAAAAACATGTCTTTTGATTCCATATAATCAGAAAACACAAAAAAATTAAATAACTCAAAAAAATTTAAAGAGAGGGTCAAGATTCATTACCTATGTCACCGTATGCCGATCCTGGTGGTAGCGGCATGTCCGGGTATCCCTGGAAATCTATCCCCGCATAGGGGTAGTCATCGATGGAAACTATCTGTCATCGCCACCACGGAAAGAAATCAACTAGATAGGGGTTGGACACCCTACCTCCCCCAGTCTACACATCGCATCTGCCCAACACCGTTGGGATGAATCTCAAACCCCGTGTAGAGGAACGTCAACTCTAGGGGTCAATCCTGGAACACGCTCGAAGAAAAACTTGCTCAGTATGCTACTGAAACCAAATTTTTTCACTCTGCCCATCTTACACTCACTGAGCTGGTGTTTCATGTTGCCTAGTAGTGTAGTGCTCCAATCGTATACCGTGGGTCTCATGCACTCCACTGCATAGAACATCAGAGGCCGCGAGGCCTAGTGGAGTGAAGCCAAGCCTGCTATCCTGCCCAGTGTCAATAGGATGGCCTTTAGGCCCAGCACCTGTATGGAGTTATTTGGGATCTAACTCCCCACCTTCTCTGTGTCCAGATAGTAGTACACCGCAATGTACTCATCTATAGTCAGGCCAACTCCAAGCCTGTGAGAATGTAGGTTCACTACTTCCCCCCATCGAGAAAGTCCAGTAATAAAGTATATGTCCTCCATCTCTATGGTGAGGGACATCCCGTCTATCTGGAATGACTCTAAGTCTGTGTCCCAGTAGTCCACCAACATCTGCAATAGTCTTGGTTCGGCCCTTAAGCCACCAAGACACCAAAATTTGTAGAGCCCACATGCATGTAATGCTTGTTGAGCCATTCGATCGGCCCTTACTGCCTCTTCTACATCACCATGTTCACGTTCTCTCCATTCTAGAACCATCCTGCACAAAAAATTTGAATTTTGCCCATTATAACACTTGAAAAACCTTAAGTGCGGCCACATATGTGACTATTTGCCAAACAGCCGCATATGTATGCAACTGTGAGGTCATTTTCAATGTATATCCTGCCCTATACGTGGAAAAACCCTCGATTTTTGCATGGGTCATAGCGCCTATTTTGGAATGGCCTAGAAAATCAAATACACCATGGAATTTGACAAAAATTGCATCAAAATGAAAGAGTGGAGCATGGGTAAGTACCTGGAAAAAACGGTACTGGATTCCGCCGACTGGATCTCCTGGAATTCGCTGTTGAAGTTCTAAGCTCAAATGGGTAAAAATTTCAAATGTTTTATAATGTTTTGAATTTTTTACTATTTATAGAAATTTTTCGAATTTTTGAAAATTTTTACCCCCTTTCCTATAGTTTGGACCGTTTCTAATCCTTTTGGACCATTTTTGGACTAATTTATGATGTAGGAGACCTTTTTGAGTGTCGTTTCAGACGTTGGATTGACTCGTTCATGCCGATTTCAGGTATCATGTCTAAACTGGCATTTAGGTTAGATTTCATCACCGTTTGCATTTTGCATGACCTTATGACCGTTTCATTATAGCCTTAGGTACGAACCCACTCTATTATGTCACGGAACATTCTTGTTGTTTTAGAAGTGGTATGGTATGAGTGGTAGAGCTTGACCTTACATGGGCACCCTAGTTAGCACTTTATTTGCAGTTGGTGCCCATGGTGACATTTTGTCCCTTAGGGTGTGGGAGTCCATTGCATAGTATTGTCATGACATTTCGCAAGAGCCTCATACTCTTCTTGATCTTTTGCTGGCCTATTTCCCTCAGGACTCCCTTATGTCAAGTTGTAATTGCATTATCATGAGCTTTTCCTGCCTTATTGAGCCTTACGTCGGCTTCCCTGACATTTATTTTCAGCCATATAGCCCGAGATTATCTCATGTCTAGCCATGCAAAGCCATTTTATATATCCTTTGTAGCTTGATTCCCTATTTTTACCGGGAGGGGATTTTCCCCCGAGTGTCGCTATCCTACACATGTATCCTTGCATTGAGCATAGGTATGTTCTACTACTTGGAACTAGTTTGTTTACCTATATGACACTCGTCTCCTCCTGGTCTATAACTATAAAGTAGTTTTATTCTTTTTCTAGCTTTTTAAATATTTGAAAAAGTCCAAAAAATTCAAAAAACCAAAAAGGCGGACAAGGAAATATGTTATCTTTTGGTAGCTGTCGAGTCGTGTCACCTTTGAACAGAGCACTGTATATTACATCCATTGGTTGGGTTTATAGTTGGAATTTAGGAGCTGTACTCATTTATCTGAGTTTATCTCCATCGACTGGTTAAGCTTCTAGTCCCCATGGAGCCTCTGTCGATGCCTTTTGTGTCGTAGAGATGTCCCAGTTTGTATATTGAGTCTATGTTGCCTTTATTCAGTCACCATTCACCATTATTATCTTGTTCGAAGGAAGTTGAAACTTGAGTCGTCCATTCCTCAGTTATCTTGACTTTGCATGTCGGCCATTCCCGGTACAGTTACTGGTTCATGCACCTTATGATTGAGTCCTTCCACATTATACAGCTTTGCTGAGTACCTTGTGTTGGATGATAGGGGATGCCTTAATGCCCTCCTTCCAGCGGATTTCATCCCATCGGCTTTAGATCATTTATTCTGGGATTGGAATCTAGAGTCATTTTTTGGTGCCTTGAGACTTGCAGTCATCAATGGCAGGTTCTCTCGCCATCAACAGTTTTTGGGAATACATCAATGTCCCCTGATTGATGGATCCTCTCAAGTGTTCAACCTCAACACATTTATTCACACTTGTTAGTTTGCACTCTAGTACCTTGATTCCCATTTTCATTATCGGTGGGTGATCTCGTGTCTGTTAACGGTATACATCAATGACCAGTAATTAGACGATGGACTACTATGTTCGACCTCGACACCTCTATTCACATAGTAGGACATGTACCCATAGCAGTTTGTGTAGAAGACCTTCCAAATTGGTGGCATCTCTGATATGCTACCTCCTTGATCGTGCCAGTGTTCATGAGATTTCAGCTCTTGTGACTTGATGCCAGTATATGTCAGACATTTCCAGCTATTATGGAGATCTTGATCCATTATATATGTTCATCAATTATGGAGATCATGGTCATTCGTATATCTTCATCATGGAGATTCTAATCTATGTATATTGTATGTGTCGATGACCAGTTATGTTATATTTTGTATCATGCCTATTCATGACCATTGTACTCTTATGTATCCGAGGCTGCTATATGTATTTGCAGTTATGTGCAGAGTTGTATCATTGTACTATGTTTATTGGGTGGCTGGTCTTCCATTTGGGATCCTTCATCACTCCACTTATGGGATGGACTTATAATGTATTTCGGCCATCGTATGACCCCTCTAATCTCACACATTAGGGGGAATATGTTATAGATGATTTTACCAATCCAGGTGAATCACACTTGTATGGCCTTCCTCTATCCCTCTGCAGACTCCTTAGACCCCTTAGACCATTTTTTGTCCTTTGATGTTTCCTTTACCATCCCTATAAACATGTGAAAATTAATACATGCGACTTTTAAACCCCTAATCGAGTATATACACAGGTTTGACCCCTAAAACCCTGTACATCGAGATGTGTGCAAAATCCAAATCCTTTTGGATTTTTCCTTGACATGGATCTGACTCACTTGACTCCTGGCCTTCCATATCCCTTGAGGTCACTCGGATTTGACCTTTCAATACCCTTTCGAAAAGCTATATAAGGAACTCTTTGATACATTGAAGGCATATGAGAGAATTGAGAGCAAAGAAGCTATAGTCCATTATTTCCAGAACTTGTGCTTGAGTCTGCATCCCTTTGTCCCTTGGAGAACTTTTGTGTTCTTCCCAATCTTGCCTTTTGCTTGTGAGCTTGCTATCGAGAGATGGAGGATTGAGGTGGTGGAGGCCCCAGTGGGGGATTCAGTTTCTCCGATTCGCAGACGTGCCAATAGAGGTTGTATCCATTGTAATCTCTGATTTTATATTAATAAAAATATCTTTTTCTATCCAATGATGTATGTTTGAATGATTATTTTATCCATGGATGATTTACAATGCTTATACATTGTTGATTATATATGCTAGAATAGATCTAACACCGATATATATACTATGCTTGTCTTGTTTACTTCTTGTTGAGGAAGTGATTTATCAATTCAAGCTGAAGTTGGAAAGCTCAACGGGGATCTTCTTCAACCGTCCGGAATAAGGTACGAGGTCTGATCCTTTAGTGTTAGATATTTGATTTCTATTGCATATTGGAAAGGATTGATTTCTGGAGTCAAGTTGTCTGTT
>LPNX010075791.1:346124-371761 GCA_001517045.1 Pseudotsuga menziesii
GACAACTGGACAACTATATAATATGGGAATAGATGAGATATTATGTCATTGTCTTGGAATGTGAGTGACTAATGGTGTTAAATGAAGCTCATGTTGGTGTCGCATGGGGACACTATGCTGGAAAAGCAACAATGAACACGATCTTGTAGGCGGGATTATGGTGGCCTACCCTTCATGCAGATGCTATGGATTACTATCGCAAATGTGATATTTGTCAACATACTGGGAAACCATCACGATGAGATGGAATGCCTTTGGTACCAAAGGTAACTTACAAGAATTTGATAAGTGGGTTGTCAAATTTGTGGGTCCCATTAACCCACCAAGAAAATGAAAGGGTGCATGATATATAATTACCGCAACAAATTACTTAACCAGGTGGGACGAAGTAGCACCAGTTATAAATTGTACTACCCTGACTGCTACAATATTTTTATTTGACCATGAGGTGACTAGGTTTGGGTGCCCTAAAATTCTGATAAGTGACCAGGGTACACATTTTATTAATGAGATAATTGAAAAACTAACCAAGGAATTTCAAATTCAACATAGAAAGACGGTGCCATATCATCCACGAGAAACTGGCGTTGTCAAAGTATTCAACAAAATATTAGAAAATTCCTTGACTAAGATCTGCAATGTTAATAGGGATGATTGCGATCACAAAATATCTGTATTATTATGGGATTATCACATGACATGTAATAAGTTGACAAGACACATCTCGTTAATATTGGTTTATGGACAGGAGACGATCATACCAATAGAGTACATTGTACCCAACCTCAGAATAGATGAAACTACTAAGATGACAGATTTTGGTGCCATTGAAGAAATATTATCTCAACTGGTACGGATGGAGGAAGACCACTTCATTTCAGGTTATCATCAATGTGTCGAGAAAGAGAGACAGAAGGCTTGGAATGACCACCATATAAATTTCAAGCAATTTCATCCAAGTAATTTTGTTCTTTTATATAACAGTAAGATTTTGAAACATCTTGGAAAGCTTCAAAAACACTGATTTAGTCCATATGTTTTCATTCATATTATTGATGGTGGTGATGTGTAGTTACAAAATTTAGATGGTACACCCGTTGAAAGGATGGTAAATGGGAGTCAGCTGAAACCTTATCAGGATAACCACACTTCGCTCGATTGAAAAGGTATTGGTTGTATATAGATTTTTTTGAAGTGTTGTATATAAGTTTGAAATTTTGTCACAAGTTCAAGGTCTATCGCAAAGTATACATTTGTCGCAAGACAAACTTATTTCACAAGTTATAGTTGGGTTGTAGTTAAAATTGAGTAGAAATATATTTTGGTTGCATGCTTTTAGTGAAATTTGTAATTAATTCCTACTTTTAGGGTAAATGAACTGATGTCTTGCATATCGGTTTGTCAAAATGATCGAAAATATTGCCCCATTCAAAAGGATTGACTACCACCTTTTCCATTTTATTACAAACCCACGTGATTGGACGAATTACTGCATGCATAAACCTATTTCATTAACAACACAAATATGTTGCTTCATTGTATTGTGGTGTGAATTTCTTGAAACAACATAATTTTATGCAACCCTTTGAAGACGAAAGATTTCTATCATGGAGATTCATGTGTCGAGTACAAGCACTATCCAAGGTTTAGGTATGGAGGTACCCCATACCATACCCATTCTTGAAGAGGAACTAGAGGTTGTATCATGGCCTATCCCTGTCAATCCACCAAGGAGGAAATAGACAAATGGTTGTGTAGTTTTTTCTGAGTAGAGGTTCAAATCCACACATGATGCTGAAGCTTTGAGGTATGGATCAGTGGTAATATTACATGAATATATTCTGCTATGAAAGGATGATGCTACTAATGTGGTCATTCACAACAATGCCAAGTACCCACTAGTTAATCCAACTATTCGAAAAGTTGTGCATGTTATGACAAATATTCTTCCAAATTTGAAGAAACTTACATTCGCAAACCATGATTTGCGAAAATTACTTGAACTCTCCATGTCATCACATATGATGTCTGTACAATTGGTCAAAGGGAGGCCTATTCAGTTGGTCCCTATGGAGTGTGCTCATGGGTTGGAGAAGTTAGGAATTTTGTATTTGATGGATATGCCCCATTTTGGTCGCACTGTGAGGTCAATACATGCATGAAGAAACTGTTAGTGTGTTTCCATGGGGGATGCTTATGGTTGGATAACCGTATTTCTATAAATGTCGACTTGATTTCTGCTATCACTAGGATTCCTAAAGTAAGGGTCGACCCAACACCATGTATTTCTGGTAAGGACCATGATATGATCCTAGTATCTCGTATGAAGGAGAAGTACAATAACACGCAGGAAAAGAGGGGGATTTTCACCGCCTTTATCAGTAATACATGTGTTCGGTTCCTAGAAAAAGTAATCTCCAGTAAGTTATTAATAAACATACGACCGAACCAGTGCATTGATGGTACCATCACTATAGTAGAGCAATGTGCTCTTGGCATTTAGAATAATTTGTTTATGTACTTCCTGAATGAACTATTGGAAAAAGCCATCGATTCCCAAGAAAAAGGTACTCCTTTTACTTATTCATGGATGTTGATTTTTATCTCTTTTGTCACATGGACCTAACCACATAATTATCAATGGATGGAAGTGTCTGAGCCATATTGTGGGGAACCCTACCAGAACCAGTGCCAACAGATGGAAAATAACATTAAATTCTACTTGCATGTTGATGCACTAAGGCATCATATTGGAAACAATTCAAGGATTGCTACAGAAATTGTCCAACGGTATAGGAATGTGATCAGATTCACTGTTGAGGATGACTATATGTATTTGTGACCATGAAAAATATCCCCAACATAAGTGGTTAACCAATTATTTTCTATTAACAAAGCACACACTTTATATGATAATTTGGGACTGACCCGAGGAATGGAAAAATCCTGTCATAGACGACTAACTATCAATCAAGACCAACCTGCAATAGGATGGAATCTAGAGAACCCAAGGAGGGGACCCCTGGGATGAATAAACCACACCTAGTTCCCCTAGTGAAAGAAATGAAGAATCCAGTACAACAATGGAATATCTCAAACTAGTAAAAAAGAGGAAATATGTTAAATAAACTAAGACATGTTGCAAAAAGAAAAAGTATATCAAAGACCCCCTAGTGGCATTACTAATGATGACTACAATTTACTGGCTGATAGAATGGTTGAAGTTGCCAATGAGACTCATCAAATAATTGATGCTTGACATATAGACTTGGTGGTGGGCATCACTGAATTGCTTCATACTCTCTACGTCGCAATAAATTAAGTAAGTATAGTGGTTAGTCAGGAGCTATCATAGTCGACGTCACAACTGTAAGAGGTTGATCCTTAGTAGGATCATCTAGTTGAAGTACCATTGACTCTATAACATTAGAAGGTTCAAGTGTCTCCTAAAACACTTGACTTGGGAACACCTACATATAATAGAATGATTAAGGATGTTAGTTATGTGGGTGTTGACATTTCAATCATTCCCATGTTTCTACTACATAGCATTCAATAGGATGCAGTCGAAAAGATTAGGAAAGGGAACATGTGGTGTATGAAAATTTGAATCACACAGAGAACATTGTATCTTCTCTCCAAATGAAATTGGAAGACACAAAGAAAAAAACACAATGGTGGAAACATGATAGGAAAATACTTTAATAAGTTGTTGTGTTCTCCTTCCATGGAATTCCAGAGGTGGGAGTTACACCTAACATGCTTCCAGAAGCTTGGATCACTAGGCTAGGGGAAGTGGCTACAAACTTCTGCCAATGTATTTCAGAATTAGAAGCTAAGTTGCTTCCTAGTAGACCCCCTGAATTATTGGAAGAAGGTTGAAAGGTAGTGGGTGTAAGTGTGCAACAAATTCAGGAGAGTGAGGAACTTTATGCTAAGGCATATGCATAGGTTTCCCATTCCTAGGAATCCTTGATGGATGATGATGAGCTGCAGAGAATACCAAAGAAACTTCATATAGTTGAATCCAATCTGGTTAGGTTAAAGAATTCATTGAATACATTGCCTCTATTTGAGAATATGAGTAAGGACGCTAAATTTAAAGTCTTCCAATAGCAAGTCACCAACCTTTGAACACAACAACAATGAAGAACTGATTGAGTTGTAGAGATTCAAGGAAAAGTAGAGAAGGTCACATGGACAATTCATCGGGTACATGTGCAAGTGCGACAAAATTTGGAGGTGACAAAAGTAGAAACTTTAGAACCTATCAGTTCTGAACTTGTGGAGAAAATTATCAAGCTCAAGGAACATGTTCAACAGCGGGGAGACGATGTAATGAAAATATTCCAATATTTTCAGAATAAATTGAACATGACAGAGGTGTGTAGCTGAAGTGGCTCGAAAGAAGCCACAAGTGAGTGTTAGGGGCATGTTATCCCTAGGAAATTGTATAAAGTATGATCTAGATTTTTTTAGGAAATCGATTGTAGTGTGAACAAGACTGCGACAGAACAAGGAAAGAGTGGGTCGACTCTGGAATTTTGTCTAGTTTTTGGGGAAACATAAATGTAAATGGTGAGTTAGTTAGAAAAGGTGTCCACTTACAGGTAGTGGGTGCGGGATGTAAACGCTCTAGTCGGATCCTATACAAATGTCAAGGGGATTATTGAGTGAGTTGTTCTTAATGATATTTTTGATGGGATTTTTGGGTGATCTTGATTGTATTTTAGTAAATCATAGTCATGAGTAATTTTTGAGAGCATCTGTAATTTTGTATGTTGTGGTGCAAGGATGAATAAAAGTTGTGAAACGTATGTAATGTCAATCCATAGGATGTGTGCATAGACATAGTGTAACAGAGTTTTGATGAACAAGTTTGCAGGTTGTGTGCACATGCATAAAGCGTTCAAAACTTGACTTTTTCAAGATGAAGAGTGCTTTTGTGGTTTTTTCTTGTATGGGTTTCCACATTAAAACCTATGTGTCAATGGTGTATGTTTATTTTATGTTTGCATCTTTGTGATTTTGTTGCGACTAATAATTCTTAGGATGAAATGGAATAGTAGTACTAATAATATGGTAGATGTGATCTAGATCTACATGTTTTTTATACCGTTGTTATCTATCGATGATTGTTCCCCAATCTGGATCATTGGGTAGTATGTCAAGTTATTTCATGGAGAGATACCCTTCTATAACTACAAAATTCTATTCCATGTAGTCCCTATAGGTATCTTGGGTGATACTTTACTTGTGTCTCAAGTGTTTTAGACAAGGTTATGCTCTATCGAGCTGGTGCCTTGGGTTTTGTTAGTTAGGTTGAACGCAGGGATGATTTTAAGAACCCCCACTAGATTTATACATATAAAAAATGGGTGAATCTCTCTAGTATATAGGAAATTTTGAGTATGATTTTATCAATAATATAATATGTATATATAAAAAATTTGGTGAATCTTTCTTTTTATTATATAATGTTGTAAAATCCTAGTGATTATTTCACTAAGTTATAAGATATTGTAAAACCTTGGTGAATATTTCACTTCATTATAAAAAAAATTGTAAAAACACACATTTGGATGACCCTGACAGAATTTCCAAGTTACATTTTCCCCTGTTATCCCATCATGGTCATGTCAAGTTTGTAGTTTTTCATTTTCATTGACAACATAATTATGATGTAAAATTAGTGTCATTGTGTTCATCTCATCACATTGGTCACCTTGATATCATGTTTTCTAAATTTTGATTTTGTTTCAACCTCTTGAAAAATTGTTGTAATATCGGCAAGGTAACCCTTTTGGCGTCTTCTCAGATTACAATTTATCAAATTTTACATCCTTGTTATACATTTTGAAACACTATATATTTTTATTATTTTCCCCAGGTCGCATATTTCACCTAGATTTTTTTCTTAATAGAACATTATGCTTCACTTTTCTGGTATTTAAATAATATGGAGATCAATACTTACTGTTTATACCATAAATTGTTTCCAGACTACAAGAAAACAAGCCAACATAATCTCAAATATTTCAATAAAACAAAACTAGGTTTTTAGGGTTTTTTAAGGTTTTCTAGTTGTGAAGTTTGGTGACAAGAGGGAATACATTCATAACCCAAATAAGAACTAAATCACAAGTAAAGAAAAAATGAGATGCATAACATAATAACCATGTATCCAACAGAAAATAACATTAAAGTTCATCCACAAATGGCAAGCACTACAAGCATAAAAACTATAAACCAGCAATAAAATTACCAACTGTGTAGCTAAACAAGCTAAAATGAAACCAAAGAACAGACTGAAGGGTAAAATGGAGCATATATTTCATAATGAGTTCCTCAAATACACATGAGAGTCAATTACTTAGCTTATCAAAAGTCAAGAGACCTCCTCTAGCCAGCCAAAAGTCGAACCATTAGTCCTCTTTGTGACCTCCCTTAATACTATCTTTCAAAATTGAGTTAAAGGCTAAACCCTAACTGCTTTTCAGCCTACTCATCGAAATGGTTTTATGAAAATAATAATTACAAAAGTAAAATATTCTTCAAAACATAACAAGTAACTGATTTTACTAACAAGCCTCATAGATCTTTAGCAGCCTCTGCTAACAAAGCTATCCCTTCTAAGGCTTGGGCCTTTCTCCTAGCCTTCAGCTGCTCTGCTTCCATCTCTGTCATTCTTCTAGTAAGCTCTTCCTTTTGTTGTTGTAGGTCTCTGATGATCTGTTTTAACCCTGTAAATTGTAACTCTGTACTCCTTTTTCTTTTTAATGCCTCTTTTGAGACTGCAATTAGTTCTTGATAGTGATTATTCACCTCTTTTAGGTCTTCTCTGAGTCTCTTATTGGCCACAATCAAACCATCACTTGTCTCCTGCATATATTCTACTTGATGCTTATAATGCTTTATAGTTCTCTATAAATTTTCTTTCTCTAAATCAAATGCTTTCTTTCCTGTTGTGCTTTGCAGCTCATTAGGAATCCATGGAATGTTAAGTCTTCTATAGATTTCTTCATCTTCAGGTAGCAACTCTATAGGGGTATCATGAAAACTTAGGTTTTCTTGAATCTTAGTTTCACCAGGAATATTTTAATCAACCATCAGTTTGTTTTCTGAGTGAGAAACCTCTATTTCATCTTTTTGTTGCTCTTCTAACATTTGACCTCGTATTTCCAAAAATACATCAGACAGTTTGGTCTCAGTGAGGCTAGATTCTTCTTCTAATTTCATTGGTTTCTTTCCTTTGTTGTCACCCTTACTAACATCCAACTTTTCATCAGAGGAGGAATCATCAATCACAGTTACCCTCTCTTTATTCAATTTAGGGTTTAGTAATTTCTTCATGTTTAGCCTGAGCTTGTTTCTGGGTCTAGTCTTAGGTCTCCACCCAAGAGCAAGTTCTCCTACCATTTTTAAAGTTTTACCTTGATGGATGACTGAGGAAAATTCCATAACTTTAAGCTTATTTTTCTTTGCTACTGGTATCCTATCTTCCTGACTGTGAAACTCTTTTTTAGTGCCAACCCTAGTTTTATCAATGACAATAAGCTTATCCTCTTGCAAGAAGAGTGTATCATTCTCAGACAAGACTGTAATTAGACTTTGCTTTTGGACTTTAGTGTTTTCTTCATCTCTTGAAACCTTCTCTATAAGTACAATCTTCTCATCAACGAATGTCTCTGCTGGTGCATCATTCTGAACAGGTTGAGTCTCCTTGTGAATAAACTGCAAATATTTGTTCTCACTGTCAACTAGATGCTGCTTAGATTCACAATCTTCTTTTGTAGGTTCTGCAACTTCCTCTAATTTGACACATTCTTCATCTTCAACCTTCACTTTCTGTCTTAATTTTCTGAACAAGGTATGTCCTTTATTAGCTTGCTTTCCAGTAGACTGTCCTTCTTGGCTATTTTGAAACCCTGACCAAAAAATGAAGTATTCCCAAGTTTTTCCTTCTTTCTACAAAACATTGTTGATAATAAGTTTGATAAGTCCATGGTGAAAGATGGACTGTCTAGTATGATCTTGATGTTCTTTGATTCTGCTAGACATCTTTTGTAGGCTCTTTAACAGGAAGAAAGGCATATTTATCTTTGATTCACTACTAAGGTGTTGAAGGAACCTGAAATGGTACTTGAAAATGAAGGCATACCTTCCTTCACATGTAATGTAACTTTGTAAAACCTTGATAGGTTCTACCCATTCAGCTCTGAAGTTATGGATAGGAACTCCCTTACCCCAATCTGGAACAACACTAGGCAATAGATACCTTTGTGCATTAAAAGTAAATGGCACTTTCTTAAACCAAAGTTCTCTTTCATTTTTAACCCCTGTTGCTTCAGCCACCAAATCTGTAGTCAATTTGAACTTCAAAGTATCAAAAGATACAATATCTTTGTCATAATACTGAGCAAACTTGTGAGAGACTTCAGCATTGTATCCATCAATTTTTTTTAAAAAGATCAGCCATCCAGCATTTTAAAACAGTTCAGCACATCCTGGAAATTTATCTATCCAACTGAGATCAGTGGCCTCAACCCTATTAGTCTTCCCACTCCTCTTCATCTTCTGTATGGTTTTCAGAACCTGTTAGCAATTTCACAGCCTATTTTCTTCAAGTTTTCACAGTCTGTTTATCTTCAATTTCACATAGTCTATCCTATCACCAGTTCAGGAAATACTTTGTGCCAAGTTTCAATAATTTGGCTTGAACACAAAACCAGAAATCTCCAACAGTGCTGCTCTGAACCTTACTAACTCAAACGATGCCTATTTAGACATTTTGACTAATCTCTCATCATTGAAATTTTGTTGAGTAAGTAAATTCATGTCTTCCTTTAAAAAATTGACATCGTAGGGCTTAGCAGAAAAAACCCCAATTTTAACAAGTCATGACAAAGTTCACGCGAGATACCTCATTCAAAGCTTAATGCAGGCGTTGGAAGTTGATTCCTCGACCGGCTAGATGTCGAGTTGAACGCTCTAGGTGTCTTCAACCCTCCAGTTAACTTTTAACTATCACCATTAGGAAACCCAAATTCTTCCTTCAACTGTCAAATTCCCAATTTTTTAGCAATATGTCTCCACCACAACGTCCACTAGCTTCGTAATCTTTAGTTTGAGAGCCTCTTCCTGAAAATTTTGCCTCGTTCCACTCTCTGTCTTGATTTGACATGCATTTGCATTGAACTACCACGATTTTCCTCACACGATGACCAAACACCTGTTTACATGATTAGCCTAGAAAGACACGTATCAAACCTGCTAATTGATGTGATTAATAACCTTAGGAATGAAATCATTGAAGAAATCGGAGTGAAAAATGACCAATTGGGCACTCGTGACTTTCTTGTAGCACGCCAGTGCATTATTTTCGCTCTTGCGCTACAAGAAAGTTCAAACATATAATTTATGTCATTTGATCACTAATCCAACTTTAAAACTTAGTTTATATGATTAACCTTTGATCTTAGTTTCATTGATAAAACCATTAATTAAAATATACCCTATAGAACCCTTCAAAAATAAACTCTACGCAAAATTTTCAATAAAGAAAGGTTTGAAAACATAGGAAAAAACCAAAAATGATGAAGAACTAAAAGCATAAACTCAAGTTTGAACTCTAAGCCAAAATTTCCTAGAAGTAAGAACATTAGCAAATTTCAAAAACATAAACAAAATATAAAACTAAAGAAGACAAATTCATTACTTAACATCTAGCTCCTGCTGTGGGATGAAGTCCTCCTTGTGAGGCTTCAAGAACCTGTAGACCAGTGCCTTCTTTTCTACTACCTGCTAGTCTACAAAATTTCCATTGGGTTATGGAGTCCTTATTGTGTTTTACTCACACCGGTATATACAATGAAAAAGTAAAATTCTCCTAAAAAACTGTAGAAATGCTTGAGGAATCGTCCATTAACTGGACTTGACAATTCCTCACCCTCCAAAGACTGCAGGACAAAAGTGTTATTTTCCAAAAACTTAGACACTAGGAAATGCCCAAACCAGAGATTATCAAATTTGCCATGTTTCCCTTTTTGCTCTTTCCTAGCATCCCACCTCAGAACCATATCACCAATCGAGAAGGTGTTATCATTGATTTTCCTGTCAAATCTGTTTTTAATCTTCAATCTGTATAACTGTGCCTTTTCTTCCACTTTTTCCCTGTTCTGCTGCAACTCTATCATCTCATAAATCCTTCTTTGCATATCATTAGGTTCTTCCTAATAATTCTGAAGAAAATTCATCACTGGAATGCCCAACTGAACAGGAAAAACTGCATCCGTACCATACACTAATTGGAAAGGAGAAGTTTCAATTGCTTGTTTGACTTTTATTCTATCAGCCCATAATGCATACTTCAGCATAGAATCCCATGATCTATTATTATGCTTTAGCAACTTTCTAATACTCTGAATGATGTTTTTATTTGAGGACTCAGCTAAACCATTACCTTGGGGATAGTAAGGAGTTGAATGTTTCAACAAAATACCATTCTTTTCACAAAATGCTTCCATTGCCTTAGACTTAAAATCCTTTGCATCATCTGTCACTATTTTCTGAGGACACCCAAACCTACTGAGGATATTTTCTTCAATAAATTCCATAATCACTTTATATGTGGCATTCCTAGTAGGTATAGCTTCCACCCATTTGGTAAAGAAGTCTGTTGCAGTCAAAATCCACCTATGTTGTCCTGAGGAAAATGGACTTATCTCTCCTATAAAGTCCAGACCCCATTGCTGGAAAGGAGCACTTATTGCAATAGGTTTTAAGGGCAATGACAGCAATTTTTGTTTGCCAGCAAACTTCTGACAAGGGATACAAGCTCTTACCTACTGATATATATCTATAAACAAAGAGGGCCAATAGTATCCTGCTCTTAAGATATTGTATGTTGTTTCCTTCCAGTACTTGTGACCTCCACAAGCACCCTCATGAGATTCATAAATCACTCCTTCAATTTCATATTTATCCAAACATCTGAGTAGAATACCACCTGGGTCCTTCCAGAATAACTGCTCTTCCACTAAACATTAGTTAGTAGTTCTTAGCTTCAAAGATCTAGCAGCTTTTCTCTTTAAATGATTAGAACATTGCAAATACAACAGAAAATACACAATGTCTGCGTACCATGTGGATGTTGAATAATAGTCCATAATATTTTATTTTTCCAACATTGCTTGATCTTCTTCCTGAGCTAGCTCTTCAGCCATCACATGCAATCCCAAAGCTTGGCAATTTGATTCAGCCAATAGCTTGGCTAGACCTTGTCCCTTGACTAGTTTGGTAGGTCTGATATCTACATCATACTCCATGATTTTAGCAATCCACCTGCCTCTTTTCCCCTCACTGTCAGGTTGTTCCAAAACATGTTTTACAGCAGCATTAGGCACATATGAAATAACTTTAGAATGCAAAACATAGATTCTTAAAAACTTTAAATCTTTCACCAAAGCATAGGCCTGTTTTTCTAAGATACTGTATTTTAATTCAGAATCTCTAATATTTTTGCTGAAGAATGCAATAGGTTGCTCCAAACCATCCTTATTCTTCTGCAACAGAACAACTGCTACTGTATCCTCAGATGCAAATGAGAATGTTAGAAATTCTCTGGTGAAATCTGGACTTACTAATACAGGGGCTTCAGTAAGAGCCATTTTGATT
This sequence comes from Pseudotsuga menziesii, assembly GCA_001517045.1. Taxonomy (NCBI): domain Eukaryota; kingdom Viridiplantae; phylum Streptophyta; class Pinopsida; order Pinales; family Pinaceae; genus Pseudotsuga; species Pseudotsuga menziesii. Next base: position 357,801 of record LPNX010075791.1, read on the forward strand.
TTTTCAAATGCATTCTTTGCTTCAGTGGTCCACTTGACTTCTTAATCCTTTTTTAGCATGGTTGTAATCTGCTTGATAATCTCAGCAAAGTTTGGTATAAACCAACGCAGAAAATTGATTTTACCGATGAAAGATTGAACATCCTTTTTACTTCTTGGCAGACTTATCTTCAATATTGATTTCACCCTTTCGGGGTCAATCCTTATACCATCAGCAGAAACTAAATGACCCAGTAATTTTCCTTCCTGTACAACAAAATGTGACTTCTTTGGATTCAAGGACAAGCTAAATTTTCTACATTTCAAGAAAGTCTGCTTCAAATGTTTTAAATGTTCATCATCTGATTGTGAAAATACAGTAATATCATCTAAGTAAATTACTACAAACTTGTCCTTTTCCCCAACAAAATCTATATCCATGGCTCTCTGAAAATTTGCTCCAGTGTTCATTAAACCAAAAGGAATCTTATCATACATGAAAGCTCCCCATGGAGTAGTAAAAACTATTTTCTCCTTATCATCAAGATGCATAGAAATTTGATTGTATCCTGAGAAACCATCAACCATAGAAATCCTATGTGCCCCAACAACCTTCTGCAATATTTGTTCAATTTTAGGCAGAGGATAGTTATCCTTTAGTGAAGATCTGTTCAAATTGCTAAAGTCAACACACAATCTGATTTCTCCGTTCTTTTTTTTAACAGGAACTAGATTAGCGACCCATGAAGAGTACCTGAGAGGAACTATGATCTTGGCATCCAATAACTTCTTCACTTCTTTTTCAATAATAGGAAACAAGGCTGGATTAATCCTCCTTAATTTCTGACGAAAAGGTTTAACATTCAGTTTTAAAGGGACTTTATGTTGTATAATTCCAGTATCATACGTTCTCAATTCTTCATAAGACCATGCAAAGACATCAACATGCTCCTTTAACAATTGTATATACCTTTTTCTCTATTCAGCTGTAAGTGCTTTCGAAATTTTTACCATTCTAGGGTGTTCTGCAGAGCTAATGTTACAATCCACCACATTTTATTTTGAAGACTATACAACAAGTTTTATAGGTGTATCATCTTTCGAAAATATCCTTTCTAAAGGTAACAAACCTTTTGGGATGAAATTACTCTTTAGTTCAATGATTTTGTGTCCAGCTATTTCATCTTCAGCAATCTCCTCCACCTTTCCATCCTCATCATCATCCTCTTGATCGATAAAGGAATTAGAAAACTCATGTGTAAGCTCCAAAAATATTTTAATTTCAATGTCATCTTCAAACACTCTCCACTGCTTTACGTTATCAGGTACAGATGGTCTATACCTAACCTCAATAAGATACCTCAACTGTGTAGTTTTGGGGATTCTAAAGTGTGTAGCAGCCAAGGGAAATGAATCTGCAGTCTGATTATGGTCTCTTGGAATATAGGTAATGTTAAAGGCTACAAAATAATTCTCAATCATATCCCATACCTCATTTCCATAGACCTTCAGCAAATCCTATTTCACTTAATAGTTGTTCTTCACCTGCTGAACAACTAATTTGGAGTCGCCATATACAGAAATCTGCTCAATGCCCAAATCTTTTGCAGCCTTCAATCCTAACAGCAAAGCTTCATATTTAACAATATTGTTTGTAGTAATGAATTCTAATTTATACATCAGCTTTACTGTTTCACCCCCAGGAGATATGAGAAGAACCCTTTCTCCAGGACCTTCTTTGCAAGAGGATCCATCAAAGTATAATTGCCAAAGCTCATCCTCCTGTTCCTTGCTACATTTTACTGGCTGTTTATTTTCAACTTGTAACAAACCAGCAGTATTGTCATCATCACTAAAATGTAACATGCAAGTACCCAAATCTTTATCAACAGCATACAGAGGATGGTTGGTAGGGTTCTTGTCATCTGTCACAATATAGGAAAACTAAAGCTCTCTATACAACCTTCTTTTTTCACCTCCAAACACAGGAATAGTAGCATATGATACATCCATTTGTAAGGTTCCACCAACTTTCTTTGCCCAGGACCTAGAGAGAAATAACCCAAATTTAGGTGTGATATCAGCTACCACCACATCCATGATTACACTTTTCAATGGTAATTGAGCCAAACTAACAACCATGTCTTTAATCACACCTAAACACTTTGCAGCTCGTGAATCAAATGCATACAGATCATGATAGGGTTTGGTTATACTCAGACCTAAAGCCTCCATGATAGCCTTGGGCATTAGATTGTGTGATGCTCCTGAATCTAACAACCAATTATGTATCATTTCTTCATGGAATGTCAAAGTAATGTAAAATAGAGGTGAAGCACCTGCTTTATTCTCAGTTTTTTCAGCCAAGGCTGATCCAATAAAAATCTTAGGATTTTCTTCTTGTAAATTCACTGTATCAGAAATAGGCTGATTGGTTGATGAACTAATCAGTTTAAGAACTGATTCTTTATATGAAGGATTTTTCATTAGTTCAGTTAAAGGCACAGGAATCTTCAATTTTCCTAATTCATTTTCCAGATTAAAACTTTGCACAATTTTATTTACCTCTTCAACCTCCATGTTCTTCTTTTGCTTTTCTGGAATTTGTTTTTTCTCTAACACGGGATCAGATTGCTGCTTAGCAAGTACAACCACCTTCTTCTTTGGGTTTTGTACTACTTGTTTTGGGCCTGAACTTAAATTTACAGTCTTCTTGAGTTCATTTTGACAGACATCAGTACTTACATCTGTCATTTTCAGACTTAAATCATCCTCTGTTTCAAAAATATCAGCATCATAATATTCTGTATTTAAAATCTCTCCTTTAGTGACAAAACCTTCTGTCAACCTTTCTCCAAAATAGTTCATATCCTGATCTGTGTCTTCAAATAACACTTCTTAATCAACAATATTGTTCTGAAGAGGTGGAGGTACCCTTTGATCCTCAGTCTCTTTCCTTTCTCGCTGAATATCATTATTTCTTCATTCTCTAGGTATGAAACGAGGAGCAAATTGTCTTCTGAATTGGTTCTGATTGTTAGGGTTTCTTTCACCTTCTTGAACAGGCTTGCTGGAATTTCTTTCTAATTCTAACTTTTTTAATTTTGCAGTCAAAATATTCACCAACTTGGCCATCTCATCAATTTTCCCTTATGTAGAATGAGATGTTGAACCTCCTGGAGCTGCTTCCTTCTTTCCTTTCCTGTCATACATCTGCTGAGCTGTTTCCTTCTTCAATCTATTGCAAGCCAATATGTTAGACTCCACTTCCAATGCTGCATCCTGCATGTTCAGTAAGGAAACAGGTCTTCTTTCTCTTAGTAGTAAGGAAAATTCATGGTCGAAAGCATTTGCATATGTAAGCTTTGCAGATGTTTCTGAAGGTTTTATTTCTACAGGAATTCTGTTGTACATTTTATTAAATCTCTTTGAAAAGTCTGCAATGGTTTCATCCTTCTTTCTCCTAAGGGCTCCAAACTCAGTTATCATAATAAGTATGATCTTTGGTGTCGCCCCATTGTCTCATGAAGAGATCCTGAAGCTCTTCAATAATGGTGATTGAGTTAGCAGGAAGCTCCCTAAACCATTTTTTGACATCTCCATCAAGGATCTGCACAAACATTCTCATCCATACATCCTTAGCTTCAATATTTTGGTTATCAGCGTAACTAAGAAAGGCTTCCCAGTGCTCTTTAGTTGTAGTTTCTCCCTGTCCATTAAGCCTAGGAAGGTATTTCTGATAATCACCTCTAGGCAATGCATTCAAAGGATGAGGAAAAACTTATGGTGCATATCTGGCTGCAACCATTCGGTCCATCATGTCTATAGGTTTATTTTGGGCTACCATTTTAAGGCTGACTAACTTTGGTGATGGAGAGATTTGGCCGGAACTTCGCTGAAAGGGGATTTTACCTACTTTCAACTGAAATAGAGGTATCTTACTAGGAGAGACTGTTTTAGCTTTTCTGAAAGATTGAGGATCAGTGAAAATTTGGAAGTTACTAACAGAAATTAGGCTTTAACCAAGGTGAAGTTTCTTTTTCTTTTCTCAAAACAGATGAAGGTGATGAACCATCCAACTGGTCAGGGTCACATAAGGATGGTAATGACTGAGACCTTCTAATCTTCCTTGATGTCTTCAATATCTGTTCTGGGTATGAAACACCCAACTGAAAAGGTGAAATAGGTATGTTTCTAGTTCCAATTCCCCTAGTAGCCACTGTGACAAACTGGTGAAAAGTAGTCTTAGAGATATGTTGGTTTAAGTTCACCTCTTAAAACCAATGAAATGATAAGTATCCTAGGGAAAAATCTTTTTTCAACTTCGTTCCCCGGCAACGGAGCCAAAGATGTTTATGCCAGAAATTGTTTCCAGACTACAAGAAAACAAGCCAACATAATCTCAAATATTTCAATAAAACAAAACTGGGTTTTTAGGGTCTTTTAAGGTTTTCTGGTTGTGAAGTTTGGTGACAAGAGGGAATACATTCATAACCCAAATAAGAGCTAAATCACAAGTAAAGAAAAACTGAGATGCATAACATAATAACCATGTATCCAACAGAAAATAACATTGAAGTTCATCCACAAATGGCAAGCACTACAAGCATAAAAACTATAAACTAGCAATGAAATTATCAACTATGTAGCTAAACAAGCTAAAAATGAAGCCAAATAATAGACTAAAGGGTAAAATGGAGCATATATTTCATAATCAGTTCCTCAAATACACATGAGATTCAATTACTTAGTTTATCAACAAGTCAAGAGACCTCCTTTAGCTAGCCAAAATTCAAACCCTTAGTCCTGTTTGTGACCTCCCTTAATACTATCTTTCAAAATTCAATTAAAGGCTAAACCCTAACTACTTTTCAGCCTACTCATCGAAATGGTTTTATCAAAATAATAATTACAAAAGTAAAATATTCTTCAAAACATAACAAGTAACTGATTTTGCTAACAAGCCTCATAGATCTTTAGCAGCCTCTGCTAACAAAGCTATCCCTTCTAAGACTTGGGCCTTTCTCCTAGCCTTCAGCTGCTCTGCTTCCATCTCTGTCATTCTTCTAGTAAGCTCTTCATTTTGTTGTTGTAGATCTCTGATGGTCTGTTTTAACCCTGTAAATTGTAACTCTGTACTTCTTTTTCTTTTTAATGCTTGTTTTGAGACTGCAATTAGTTCCTGATAGTGATTATTCACCTCTTATAGGTCTTCTCTGAGTCTCTTATTGGCCATAATCAAACCATCACTTGTCTCCTGCATATATTCTACTTGATGCTTAGAATGCTTTATAGCTCTCTGTAAATTTTCTTTCTCTGAATCAAATGCTTTGTTTCCTGTTCTACTTTGCAGCTCATTAGGAAGCCATGAAATGTTAAGTCTTCTATAGATTTCTTCATCTCCAAGTAGAAACTCTGTAGGGGTATCATGAAAACTTAGGTTTTCTTGAATCTCAGTTTCACCAGGAACATTTTCATCAACCATTAGTTTGTTTTTTGAGTGAGAAGCCTCTATTTCATCTTTTTGTTGCTCTTTTAACATTTGACCTCGTATTTCCAAAAATACATCAGACAGTTTGGTCTCAGTGAGGCTAGATTCTTCTTCTAATTTCATTGGTTTCTTTCCTTTACTGTCACCCTTGCCAACATCCAACTTTTCATCAGAGGAGGAATCATCAATCACAGTTACCCCCTCTTTATTCAATTTAGGGTTTAGTAATTTCTTCATGTTTAGCTTGAGCTTGTTTCTAGTTCTAGTCTTAGGTCTCCACCCAGGAGCAAGTTCTTCTACCATTTTTAAATTTTTACCCTAATGGATGACTGAGGCAAATTCCATAACTTTAAGCTTCTTTTTCTTTGGTACTGCTATCCTATATTCCTAACTGTGAAACTCTTTTTTAGTGCCAACCCTAGTTTTATCAATGACAGTAAGCTTATCCTCCTACAACAAGTATGTTTCATCCTCAGACAAGACTGTAATTGGACTTTGCTTTTGGACTTTAGTGTTTTCTTCATCTCCCGAAACCTTCTCTGTAAGTACAATCTTCTCATCAACGAATGTCTCTGGTGGTGCATCATTCTGAATAGGTTGAGTCTCCTTGTGAATAAACTGCAAATCTTTGTTCTCACTGTCAACTGGATGCTGCTTAGATTCACAATCTTCTTTTGCAAGTTCTGCAACTTCCTCTAATTTGACACATTCTTCATCTTCAACCTTCACTTTCTGTCTTAATTTTCTGATCAAGGTCTGTCCTTTATCAGCTTGCTTTCTAGTAGACTGTCCTTCTTGGCTATTTTGAAACCCTGACCAAAAAAGGAAGTATTCCGAAGTTTTTCCTTCTTTCTGCAAAACACTGTTGATAATAAGTTTGATAAGTCCATGGTGAAAGATGGACTGTCTAGTATGATCTTGGTGTTCTTTGATTCTGCTAGACATCTTTTGTAGGCTCTTTAGCAGGAAGAAAGGCAGATTTATCTTTGATTCACTACTAAGGTGTTGAAGGAACCTGAAATGGTACTTGAAAATGAAGGCATACCTTCCTTCACATGTAATGTAACTTTGTAAAACCTTGATAGGTTCTACCCATTTAGCTCTGAAGTTATGGATAGGCACTCACTTGCCCCAATTTGGAACAACACCAAGCAATAGATACCTTTGTTCATTAAAAGTAAATGGAACTTTCTTAAACCAACATTCTCCTTCATTTTTAACCCCTGTTGCTTGAACCACCAAATCTGTAGTCAATTTGAACTTCAGAGTATCAAAAGATACAATATCTTTGTCATAATACTGAGCAAACTTGTGAGAGACTTCAGCATTGTATCCATCAATTTTTTTTAAAAAGATCAGCCAACCAGCATTTTAAAACAGTTCATCACATCCTGGAAATTTATCTATCCAACTGAGATCAGTGGGCTCAGCCCTATTAGTCTTCCCACTCCTCTTCATCTTCTGTATGGTTTTCAGAACCTGTTAGCAATTTCACAGCCTATTTTCTTCAAGTTTGTACAGTCTTAGAAGTCAATTTTCCTTCGAACTCTCACTGTTTGTTTATCTTCAATTTTACACAGTCTATCTTATCACCAGTTCAGGAAATACTTTGTGCCAAGTTTCAATAATTTGGCTTGAACACAGAACCAGAAATCTCCAACGGTGCTTCTCTGAACCTTACTAACTTAAATGATGCCTATTTAGACATTTTGACTAATCTCTCATCATTGAAAGTTTGTTGAGTAAGTAAATTCATGTCTTCCTTTAAAAAATTGACATCATAGGGCTTAGCAGAAAAAACCCCAATTTTAACAAGTCATGAAAAAGGTCACACGGAATACCTCATTCAAAGCTTAATGCAGGAGTTGGAATTTGATTCCTCAACTGGATAGATGTCGAATTGAATGCTCCAGGTGTCTTCAACCCTCCAATTCGCTTTTAACTGTCACCGCTAGGAAACCCCAATTCTTCCTTCAACTGTCAAATTCCTGATTTTTTAGCAATATGTCTCCGCCATAGCGTCTACTAGCTTCGTAATCTTTAGTTTGAGAGCCTCTTCCCAAAAAAAATTCCTCGTTCCACTCTCTGTCTTGATTTGCCATGCATTTGCATTGAACTGCCACGATTTCCCTCACACGATGACCAAACACCTATTTACATGATTAGCCTGGCAAGACACGTATGAAACCTACTAATTGATGTGATTAATCACCTTAGGAATGAAATCATTGAAGAAATCGGAGTGAAAAATGACCAATTGGGCACTTGCGACTTTCTTGTAGTGCGCCAGTGCATTATTTTCGCTCTTGCACTACAAGAAAGTTCAAACATATAATTTATGTCATTTGATCACTAATCCAGCTTTAAAACTTAGTTTATATGATTAACCTTTGATCTTAGTGTCATTGATGAAACCATTAATTAAAATATACCTTATAGAACCCTTCAAAAATAAACTCTACGAAAAATTTTCAATAAAGCAAGCTTTGAAAACATAGGAAAAAACCAAAAATGATGAAGACCTAAAAGCATAAACTCAAGTTTGAACTCTAAGCCAAAATTTCCTAGAAGTAAGAACATTAGCAAATTTCAAAAACATAAACAAAATATAAAACTAAAGAAGACAAATTCATGACTTAACACTTACCATCAATAGATATTTGGAAATCATGCCATCTAGTGTCATACTCTCAAGTTGTCTTTGTCACTTCAATTTTTTCATAAGTAAATGTTTAAAATTAATTGATAATTAATGATAGGTGCAAATCCCAAACTCAAATGTATTTTCTTTTCTATTTGAATATGTGTATACTTATTAGCTCAAACAATTGTCCTTTTATCTAATTCATATGCATTTGTTTAATTTATGTGGGTCCTTACGATATATTTATGGTATTGGACTAGTTCAGCATAAAGTACAATTCCACCCTAACTTATCTTTAATCCAAAACATCAAATACCTTAGCTAAATGAAGTAGCAAAGCAATCTTTCAACTTTTCAATTCTTTGAAAAGTTAGAGCTTTTAAATCTACATAAATGAAGGTTTTGACTCGACCACAACTCTCTAGTCGATCAACACTGATCTTGGATACCCCATTAAGCTAAAACCTAGATCATTTCAATGACTACACAAAATATATATACACAAAAACTTTACTTTAACAAGGGTCAATGCAATTTAATGATTATATAGTTAAGCTTTTGACCTACCCCATTTATCAATTAAATGCAAACTAAATTAAATAATCATAAGCTACTAAATTCTCAATTGATCATTAAAGCATAAAAATGGTAAATTCTCAATTGATCATTATTTTATAAATCAAAATTTTGATTCATCCTAAACCCTACTTTTCATGACACAAAATCTTTAATTGTAAACCGCTATTAATTTGAATGAATTTTCCACATGTAAAGATTAACGTTAACTCACATTAAAATTTAGTTTCCAACCCAATCAAAGCCCCAGCTTGTTGATTTGTTAATTAAGGGCTAAATTTATTAAATGTGAGCATTTTCCAGACATTAGTCTCCTCTTAAGAGATATCTATTTTAGGTTATTTATTCAGGTTTCTATGTCATTTTAAACCTGATTGATATGTTCAATGTTTTTGAAAATCTCTTTCATTTCTTTGAGATTTATATTTTCACATGGGCTCAACTAATTCTTTTTTTCCATAAAAAAAATAGTAGAAACCCAGGCATTGCTAATTCTTTTTCACACTAGCAGAGATCCATTTAAAAAGGGAATTACCGAACACCTAATAAGATCAAATTTCTAAAAGTACAAATATTTTTTTTAAGTAAAAATGTTAAAGAAATGTGTAATCAAATATTAATTTATCTAATTTATGTTATCTTATATATATATATATAAAATTTAAATTTAATTTAACTCTACATATTAATTTTAGTAGTATTGTATTAGCTTTTTTTTATAAATGACAAGTGTTAACTCTAGGATGAGTTAGGAAAGAGTTACACATCTTTCTTGCTGGACTGTAGAATGCACCTCTTCAGTGCGATCACATATTTATCCTTTGTCTTCATTCCTCTCTTTATTCCCTCAATAAACTTGATCGTTTTATTCAACATAGGCTGTAAAATGCACCTCTTCGATACAATCACATATTTATCCTTCCTCTTCATTCCTCTCGCTATTCCCTCAATAAACTTCATCGTTTCATTCAACAACGAATAGAATTCTCTCGAAAATGTCTAATTCAACAACGAATAGATTTCTCTCGGAAATGTTCACTGGATCATTCTCCATTCTCGCAATTGTTAATTGCACGGGATTTACCACATTATTAAGTGCAATAGCAACTCACTCAACAGGACCACCATTCAACAAATAAGATTTAAACAATCTTCTCATCAGAAATCTTGGCTAAGATTGTATTAATTTCAACAGTTTGGCATTAGTAATCTATGTTCCGTAGAAATTATTTTATCCTGATTTACCTATGCAATGAGATGAATGATTCCTCTATACAAATAATATTAAATAGAATCTTTTGCTTTATTATGTTGGATTTCTTTATTATGCCATTACAAATATAAGTCATAACCAACTTGAACAAACAGCTTGGTTGAATCTTATATGGGTGAACATCTCTGTGTAATGGATTATGTGGGCTTTGATGTTTACACCTTCTTGTAATATTTTTAATGAAATATATAACTATGGCTTTAATTTACAAATCAAAACTACACATCTAATTACAAACCATAAAATAAGATGAATAAATATTAAGCATACATCTTTGGTAACTAATTGTCTAAATCCTTATTATGTCAACAAATTATGAGATGGAGTTTAACCTTCTAGAAATAGAGACATGAAGAAATTCAATCCAACTTAATTGATATAACATATTTAATTCTTCTATTAAAAAGGGAAAATAAGATTCTCTTTTAGAGTCATTTTTCTCATAAAGAAGATTCCATGCCTACACCTTCATCCTTAAAGCCATGTTTCTCTCTTATTGCCATTCAAAATATGTTTGCAAACATTATAACAAAAGTGTCATAAATTAATGCAATTATAATTCTTAGCATTATTTATAACAAAAATATCATGAAATGAAAACATTCAAATATTGATGGAAAAATTAGAGAGCACCTTAAATTTTGTTTTAAATTTCATTGTTATCAAGGCCATAAATTAAGTCATTGTATAGATCAAAATGAGTAAAAAAATTGTCGAATTTTCAATCTCCATCAAAGTTACAAATATGTCATTTTTTTTTGCTGGAGTTAACATTATAAATACAATTAAAAAACAAAAAAAAAAACATATAACTAAAATTCAACTTAATCGAATCATATAAGAAAAAAACATTACATTCTAACAAAATTGTCATAAATTAATGCATATATAATTCTTAACATTATTTATAACAACAACATCATAAAATACAAGCATTGCAATATTAATATAGAAATTAGAGACCACCTTTAGTCACAAAGAATATGTTATCATTTAAATTCACAGAAATAAAATTGAATCATGTGAGTTATTTTCATGGTGTATTTATATGTATACAAACAACATAATATGAGTTATTTGGATAATGCCATATAAGCATTTCATACAATAATAAATTACTTCACAAACATAAACGATGGGTTGATGCACAATCATGGACTCCTTTAAAGACACTTTAGATGCCACATAATATTGGAAAAACCTGGAAACTCTGACTTTAGGTGACAATTAGGGGTACTTCCCTAACTTATTTGAAGATGAAGTAAAAAGACAAAAGATAGGTAATTGAATTAGCTTTCATAAAATATAGAATTTATGCAGACAAAATGTGTGTAAATGATTATAAAATTAATTTCCGTGAAATTGGGCTTTCAAAATTTCAGCATATCTTAACATATATGTTTGTGTGGGTGCAGCAATATATGAGGTAATTGAGGTCAATTTGGGATAAAATATTGCAGACATATAAAGGACATATGGACCTAGTGCAAAAATATTTATTCATAATTTTTCATGAATTATTTTTTTAATTATTAATTATTGAAGTCACAAAAGATTGAAATAAAAAGGTTATGTGCAGGTGCAACACTTTATGGGAAAAAATTAATGAAATACTTGATTTATATATATAAGATCGTAGACCTTGCTCTCGTCTAGTGCACCATATATTTTTCTTGGGATTTATATACTCCTTTTAGATGCAGTCTTACTTTCTAGGAATAGGCTCATGTTACATAGAAAAAGAACACGCTCCTCTTCCATAGCACTTAGAATAGTAAATCCGAGCCTGACATGTCAGCAGACATGTAGGCCAGGTAACAATAACGCGCATGCATTATAGAACTCCAAAACGCGTGCGCATTTTTTAACTCTATAACGCGTGCGCGTTTTGTAAATCTAAAAACAAATAAAAAACACACAGTCCTGACCCAAGAGTCGTTTTCACCAAACAGGATCGCGATTACGACAGCGTGCCCGTGCCCTAGGAGCTTGGAAGAGTGCCCATTCCTCGATTTGAAGGCAAATCCTCCGGTGAATCGTCATATTAACAAGTAATTCATTCACCCATAGCTTTTTTTTTCAATTAGATACTTAAATTACCATTTTTTATTTGTAAATGCAATAAAAACCATAAAAAAATAAACAACCATCTCATAGCCAAAACACCAACCAACCAAAGATGATGTATGCCAATGCCTTTCCCAAGACTAAACACATAAATTAATCACATACAATTGACACAAATGTTTCTAGGCAATGCCATTGGAAAAAACCCTATTGACATGCATTATGTAGGAAGACTAAACTTTTTATTTTCTTTTTCCCTCATAAAAAACAATTTAGATGCTATTCTATATCTAATCAAATGAAACTCTCTGGTACATAAAAAAAAATAGAATAGTCAATAACCCAAACAATTACATGACCAAAAGAGCCTACCCTTCAAGAGAAATTCACCAACAAACCAAATATTGCCTAAAAATCTACATCATATGCCATACATATGAATTAAGGCCTTTAAAATTACAAGCAAGCCAAAATTCCTAGAGATTGTGAAAACCATAACCATTAGAAAAAAAACTATTCTCACTAGAATCTAGGAAGCATAAACAAACATCTTTTCAATATGACTGGAAGCAAAAACAAGCATCTTTTCAAAAAGTGATGAAAGAACTCGTACTCGCTATAGAACCATGGACAATTTCATAATGGAGAGATGACTCACTATTCAGAATGCATGCCCCAATATCCTCATACACTGCACGATTACATCCTGAAAGACAAGTAGAAAATGAACACTCCTCAAAATTCTCTACAAAGTCATCAATCTTAGCTGATGAACCCCGCATGTACATAACATGACCTACATGATACATATCAAGTAATCATCAAGGATCATCATAATACACATCATATGCTCTACATATATACACATAAGAGACCATCATAAGGTTGAAATTGTACCCATACAATGCCCATTGACACATATCATCGGGGTTTTCTCCTGTCGAACTCTGGACTATACTAGCTCTGGAATATCCATCATCATGCTCTAAGAAAGATTGTCCTTGATCAAGCAACATCATCATAGCCTCCAAGGCATGTCCCAAACAATGAACAATTCCTCCTTTCCTGCCGAAATCCAAACCTTGAACGAAAGACAAACCTCTCAACAAAATTCAAATCATCTTTCTAAGTTAGCGCAACCATATTTCTAAGCCAGAACAAGTTATATCCAATTCTTACTTACTCATTAACTGAATGTAGTCACAAGTTGAAGGAAACTTACATTTTAATTGTGAAATGTTTAATCTTAAGTTTAAATAAATATATGTAAGCGAATTTGTCATTAAATTGCTAACTTGAGTTTGATTTAATACATTTTCAATTTTGAAGAGACGTCATTATATGCCATGTATATGTTTCTAATGATTTGATTATTGATGTTTTTTTTACAGTTGCTGCAATGGATCCGAATGCCGTGATTCTGATTGAGCTTGCCCACTTAAGGGGCATCAGTGCTTCTTTTCGTGGCGGCGATGAGATTCGCCGCTCGCTTGCATCCACCATGGATGCTATTGTTGACACTATTTCGCAGTCAACTAATATACTATATGATATCACATCATATAGAGAGAGGAAAAGAAGAGAACAAGAGGATGTATTGGATTATGTGGCAATAAGAAGGTTAAAAATAACAAAGGAGCACATTTTTGCATTATTCAGGGATCCTCGGACTGGAGAAATCCCAAATGCAAACCGGCCACATATATCCATTGAGTGGTGCATATTCCAACCATTTATCGATAAATTGATGGATAGATGGTATATGGTCTTTTATTTGCCACCGCATAACAACAGGGAAATGCCCCTGTATTTCCTTCGAAAGTTGTATGCGGGGTTCGTGTTGCATAAACACGTGAACTATTTTTCTTACTTGGAGTTTCAGGGGATCGGTGGGGGGATGCCCCAAAACCGACCCAATGCGAGGGTCCAAGA
>LPNX010075795.1:0-13171 GCA_001517045.1 Pseudotsuga menziesii
ACCAGCTAAAGAATATAGTGTGGGGGAACATGTATTCTTAAGGGTCAAACAAAAAAGGAGCTCCTTAAGAACAAGATTTTGTACTAAAATTGCACCCAGATAGGTGGGACCATTTGAAGTACTGGACAAAGTAGGGTCGGTATCTTATCAATTGGATCTATCTCCACATATAAGAACTCGTGATGTTTTCCATGTTTCTTTACTAAGAAGATATATTGCTGATAAAAATCATATCATTGACTAGAATAATGAATAGGTTATATACCCAAAAAATATCCTAATGCTCAAATCCCTTGAAGTACCTGGCAAAACTATCATTTTGGGGCCTTATTGCTCAGTCCTAGGCAGTATGACGCACCTTTCCTACTCGCACACAGCATAAGAAAGTCCTAGTGCCTTTTTTATATTGAAAAGGTGCGCTAGTGGTTCTTGTCACATGACCCCAAGAAGCATTGGTGCTCCTAAACCTCTTACAAAGACTGCCATCAGTCTAAAAAGTTAAAAAAAGAAGAAGATTTGATAATCTTCTAGGAAAAATCTCTTGTGGAGGATGATCCTAACTAATTGGGAAAGATGGCACTCGCCTCCTAACCCCTATGGATCATTCCCTACCATCCTCTAGAAATATATCAACCCATTTGATCTTCCTCTAGCCTATAAAAGCAAGCTACATTGACCATGTGAAAGGAGAGACCAAGATAGCACCTTTATGTTGTTGTATTCAAGTCTGGTATAGGATGCAAAGAGAGAGTGGTTATGATTGAGATATTGCTTAGCTTGTAGTGTATGTGTGAGTGAGTCAAAAGATATTGTAAATGAAAAGCTTCGACATCAAGGCTTTGGTTGTAGCTTTCTTTTCTCATTTCTTAATACAAACATGTTTCCCTTTCCCTTAAATGATTCATGTTGATATTGATTGTTTATTACTAGTTTCCTTGATCATTAGTATAGGTAACTGAATTATCTTATTTCTCTCATCTTTTTTCTTTTTTGTGTGTTCTTTGTAGGTACAACTGACTACACAAGGATCTACAAAACAAGGACGGCATTCCAAACTGAACGTAAGGAGAGTTTCACATTCAAGTAGCTCAGTCATATAGGGAGAGGATACATCGTTGTGTCCTTTTGTTCTATATTTTCACCATCCAGGATAGGGGAACAAACTATGTTCCAACTGATTGAAATATTCATGGTAGAAAAATTGGCGACCATAATGGGGAAATATCCAATCATATATGGAGTAGATCCAATCAAATATGTGAATTTTTTATATCACTTTTATTTACAAGATTATGAATTTTGTTTTATTACTCATTTAAATATTTAAGGTGAGTGATCCACCTTACTACACTTTTATTTCGCTTCTATAGTTTTTGTTTTACCTTACCTTCATTCCAGTTTGGTCCACATTGGTGTACTTCAAAAAGCGTCGCACCGATGTTGATGCCTCTTTCCTACTGTCATCTATCGGTGGTGACGTTGTTCAGTAGTAGACAAGGATCGCGGTGTTGTAATCCATCAAAGTGCGCTGAGGTAGGTACTTCGTGATCCTTTTTAATTGATTTTGGGGGTGTTTTTATCTTGATTTTTAAGTGTAATCCTTTCTGCGGTGGGTAGGAATCGTATATTCTACAGTATATTTCAATTGTTTTCTCTTGGAATTATGAAACCTCTTTTCCTTTTCTGTGGATTGTATTCATTGACATTGGAAAATTCCACTTCATTTTTTGTGTGCATGTGTTGGGTTTGTCATGAGTTATCTTCTATCGGGCATACTAGATGTTTCCTTTGATCCTTGTAGTAGAGTAAAAATGATATTTCATTTCCTTCATAATTGGAAGATAAATTTTTGGTTTTATCTTCTTTATTAGATTGAAAAATACTTGAAAATTAAAACTGTTTTGTTCTTGTTTTAGTTTACTTCGAATTTCTCTTTTGTTACATCTTAGTTTTATATAAAATAAAAAAGAAAAGAAAGGATTTCAAGTTTCATAATATGTAAAGACTCTTTGCTTTAGGTTTTTTATTGGAAATTTTATTTAGATCTTTTTCTTCATAGAGACCTATTTTTTACTTTTGTTGGAAACATAAGAAACATAATTCTAGTTTCGAGTTTGGGTGTATGTTATTCAATTTCTGCATGTGGGGAAAGAACCTCTCACTCTCTCATAAGTAGGGAATCCATTAAAAGAAAGAGTGAAATATTTGGATCTCATCCTTGCATGGTTTCTGAGTCAGTCTTCACTCCATATGTCCACTTAACCATTTCAGATAAAATAATTGCTAGTTAAGTTAGCATTCTTAGCAAGAAGTGCATGATAGGTTAGAGTACGTGTTCCAACGTCTATAAACACAGGATTTGTCATTTCTTTTCCTGCACTGCATTTTGGGGATCATGCAATTCTTCCACATACCAGTCGATATATCAAATGACTTTTCATGTATCTTCGAGGTATATCGAAAATTTCTTCATGTACTCGGTAGTATATCAGAAGACCCCTTTCAAACGGTTCTGAAAGGACAACACTAAGACGGATTTGAGCTCCTACGTGCCTTGTGTATATTGGGAGACACCATTAGGGATCTTGAAACCATCTAAGAAAATTCATTTGGTCGTCCTATCATCACAATACACCTAGAACAACACTCAGGGAGATTATTATGCACGTACTGTCCAAGTAGATGGGTATTTCAAAAAGGGTACGATCCGAAACCTCCTTGTTGCATTTTAATTTTGGACCGTGCGGTATATAGTGAGTTTTGATTGGTTTACATTCTCGTGAGGATCTTGAATATTTATCCACTCCTTTCATGTGCTTGTGTGTTCCTTTAGATTAAGTAGCACTTGTTTCTTGTATATTTAAAATTCTTAAATAGATAGGTACCTTAGTTACATAGATAAGAATTTTACATAATGGGAGTACCAACATCTCCAAACGAAGGAATAACAAAAGGTTTTCCTATTACCTATTACCTTAGGAGGGAAAACTGTATTGATGTTATGGTAGTCCAAGGTCCCTTTGATTTTAATATTCTCCTTGGATGAGATTATGTTTACGCCATGAAAGATGTAGTGTCCACACTCTTTGAGTGATGCATTTTCCCCATGATGGGAAGATTGTGACCATTGATAAAATTTCATTTGTTAAACCTAATCATTGTATAACTCCTAGTCATCAGACTTCTTTGAATATCCCACATGTTCTTGCGATTCCTTCCCATTGATCGGTCATGTCTGTCGACTCTAGAAATCATGTCATAGTTCAGTTTTTTGAAAACTGATATCTTATTCCAATTAAGGGGAAGATTAGGGGGAATGTCTCTAGTCTCTGGACATCATATTAGAGGTAAGTCACTAGCTTCTTATGTAAGGGGGGAAACCTACCAACCTCTAGACATCATGTTGTCCAAGAACTAAAGGAGAGAATAGTTCCCATTATGTGTCAAGCTCGTTGAAAAATGAAACAAATGTACTTGAGCATAGTTTACTTATGGTTTCAAGCTCGTTAAAAAATAAAACCAACCTTGAGCAGAGTTCCATTTTCATGTAAACCTCATTAAAAATGAAACAGATTCTTCGATTGTGTCAATTATTTTAAAGACTCAATACTTGAACCTTCATTTCATCTTCCTGCTTCACTTGATCCTCTTTCTTCCTCTGTCTCTAGCAAACCTTTTCCTAGGAATAACCGAAAATTTAGTTGGATGAAGAAATGAGTAAGCATAAAAAATGAAGGTTCGGGGCATGTATCCAACCTTTTTACAATATGTTGGAGTTAATCTACTTGACAGTTATACTGGGGGAAAGTACCAACCACTGGAAATCATGTTGGGAAAACACCCATCAATGGGATGCATTTTGAGCATACTTTATTTTTGGTTTCGAGCTTGCTAAACTATGAAATGGCATATTGAGCATAGTTCCTATTCTATGTCAAGCTCATTAAAAAATGAAGCATATACCTTGGGAATAGTTCCTATTATGTGTCAAGCTCGTTAAAAATAGTAAGATGGTGTTGATCTTACATTTTATAGTTTTCGTGCTCTGATTAAAACAAGAAAAGTGTATCGAGTTTCTTTTCATGTTTTTCACACTCTACCCAAAGTTGAAAAAGTATCAAGCACCTTTTAGACCTTCGACGTGCTTGTTAAACATCCACTGAAGAGGAATCGAGTGTGCTTTTACTACCTTTTCAGACTCGTTACAATGGTTTATGAAAAAATAACCCTTATGAAGTTAACTTTAAGCTCTTTTTGAGACTCTTTAAACATGAAAAGATCTCCAAGTGAGCTTGATTCTTTCACACTTGTAAAAGTGTTTGAAAGGTCATATAGTCAGTGGTAGTTTACCCCTTTTTCGGACAATTAGAATCATTTATGAAAAAGGTAGACTCTAGTTTATTGCAACTAGAAGAGTTCTCCTAGGCATCGGTTTATACTTTTTCGTGCCTCGGGGACTAAGTTTACAAAAAATTCCACACTATAGTCTTCTTAGTCATTTTAGACTCTCTAAACATCAAACGATGAGTGATTTTATATTTCTCAGACTCATTAAATTAAATGATGAAGGACCCTTTCATTGGAATTAACCCCTCCTTCCTTAGATTCATAAAACATATGAGAATGGACTCATCACTTGATGAGATACATCGAGCGTTTGTTACCCTTTTCAAGCTCATTCAAAATCAAATAGGTACTCATCCTTTGTGATGGGGAAATTAAAGGAATGGGGAATGTCTTTCATTTGCATTAATGGAAGCTCATAGTCCACCCTTGAACATAGCACTTATATGCATTTGCATTTCAAACAGTTGGGTATTCAACTTGTCTTTGACTCGATTCACTTTCATGAGTCATTTAACTCCTTTGAGTCAATTCAAAGAATGTATAGTCTCACCCTTGCATGATGTCTGGTATCTGCCTCATTGATTCAATGCTTCCAAGTCATTTGTCGTGTCATTTAATATTCAAGGTAAACCTCCACTACAGTCTACCTTTACAGTTATCTTACCTTCCTTCGAGTAAGTCATATCTGAATTAGTCTTATGGTTGTTTTCATCACTTCAAAATGATCTTGTGTTCCAAGTTTTGTGTGGATGATGGGGGAAACATCATGGCCCTCCTTTGATGACTCTATTTCGTCGACACCAACACATCATCTAGTAATTAACCATAGAAACCAGGTCAAGTACCTTGAATCCTACATGCCTCAATGGAATGCCTCCTCACTTTCAACAATGGGTTTTCGTCAGTGTCTGAGTGATTGAAGGATTCCACCGAGTGTTCAAATTCAAGTCCTCTATTCACATTCAGAGGAATGAACTAGGATTCCTTGGGAATCATTGACATTAATGATGATCTCACTCGTGCTTGTTAGTG
Source organism: Pseudotsuga menziesii (assembly GCA_001517045.1). Lineage (NCBI taxonomy): Eukaryota > Viridiplantae > Streptophyta > Pinopsida > Pinales > Pinaceae > Pseudotsuga > Pseudotsuga menziesii. The sequence continues at coordinate 5,380 of LPNX010075795.1, forward strand.
GTATACATCAATGACCAGTAATCAAGTGGTTTCTACCATGTTTGACAACATGGCATCTATTCACATGGATAGAATCGTATCATTTGGGATTGGAATAAAGACCCTAAATGGTAAGGTATTCACTTGAATATGTTCCTATCTTTAGGTTGTGATGGAGTATTGTTTGGAGTCATGACATGGATCTACATTGTATGTTTGGTCATTATGTTCATATTTTGAATCATGATGACATGGATCTACTTTGTATGTTCTATAGCCATGTTCTTATTTGAGACTTGTTGTTCATGGATCTACAATATATTGTTAGTAGCCATGAAATGGTCATTATACATGTATATTTAGTGTTTGTTCTGTAGCCATGTTTGGGTCACATAGTTGGTGACTAGTCCAACATTAAGTATTCAATCACCTCTCTCTTTCCTCTGAGACCAGAATAAATATCTAACAAATCATTTCACATATCACATTCTTCTATATTCCTACTTTTAGAGGAATTCTGTTACACCCAAAAATTGTCCTAATGCTCAACTCCCGTGAAGTCCCTGGCCAAACTATCTCTTTGGGGCCTTATTTATAATTCCTAGGCAGTCTGATGCACCTTGCCTTTTGGATCAGACCATTAGATAGGCCTACCACCTTTTTTCTATTGACAAGTTGCATTGGTGGTTTCTATCACATGACCACAAGAAGCATTGGCACTCCTAGACCTCTTGTAGAGAGCGTCAACAGTCCAAAAAGGGAAAAAAAGAGAATATTTGAGAATATTCTAGGAGATATATGTCACGGAGGATGATCCTAACTACTTGAGAAAGATGGTACTCGACCTCCTAACCCATAGGGATCATTCCCTACCTTCCTCCCAAAACATATCAACCCTTTTGTGCTTCCTTTGGCCTATAAAAACAAGCTACATGGACCATGTGAAAGGAGAGACCAATATAGCACCTTTATGTTTTTGGATTCAAGTCAGGTATAGGAGGAGAAGAGAGAGTGGTTGTGACTGAGATATTTCTTAGTTTGTAGTGTATGTGTGAGTGAGTCAAAATATCTTGTAAAAGAAAATATTTGACATCAAGGCTTTGGTTGTAGCTTTCTTTTCCCATTTCTTAAAACAAACATGTTTCTCTTTCCCATAAATGATTCATGTTCATATTGATTGTTTATTACTAGTTTCCTCAACCATTAGTATAGATCACTGAATTATCTTGTTTCTCTCATCTTTTGTCTTGTTTTTTGTGTTCTTTGTAGGTACTCCTATCCGCACAAGGATCTACAAAACAAGGAATACATTCCAAAATCAAGATAAGGAGAGCTTGAAATTCAATTAGCTTAGTCATCTAGGGAGAGGATACATCGTTGTGTCCTTTTGTTCTAGATTTGCACCATGCATGCTAAGGGAACAAACTCTGTACGCATTGATTGAAATATTCATAGTAATAACAGGTAGCACTGAAGGGATACTTTTACACGAAACAAGTGTGTATTCTTGACATGAGAGAGGCGGTGCCTTAGAAGCGAACCATCATGCAAGTTAAAGTTCAATGGGATCATTATGATCCATAAGAAGCTACCTAGGGAATGGAAGATGTCATGAGACAAGTTTATCTTATTTTATTTAAGAATTTTAATCAGAGTGAATGATCAATGAGGACGGTGACAATATTTTAGGGGAGGATGATTGTAATTCCCTCATAACAATGAAGTAAGTATATTTCTATTTTCTTTATGGTAAAGACTGATAAATTTTGTAGGAAGTTTTTTTTTAAGAAAATGTAAATGTGAATATTTGGATAGGAGAAGTTAGGAAACCATGCGGTCAATTGAAATAAATTGAAATTATGTTAATAACTGAATTTTTAGCTATCCTTATGAGGATAAGTGGCCAGTCTCGAGGGATTTTATTACTAGTCGCAAAAGTCCTAGGCAAAGATAAGAAGAACATGCACAAACTGAACGAGAAGAAAAAAACATAATAGAGTTGTCGAAGAACATCTAGAGTATTTGATTAAGTTGAATGGAGCTTTGAGTGAGCATCTGGGAGTTGCTTGGCTCCAAAGTAGAACCACCATAGAGCACTTGAGCAAAGTGTTAGGATCTGCAATAGTTAACCTACTGAAATATTGGTGGAAACTTGAAACTAAGGACAATGAATCATAACTTCATGATCTGGGAAAGGGGGTGGAACTTCCTTGTATGCTGATAATCCTAGACTATTCCTAAGTCCAGGTGGAGCGCAGTAGTGTAACTTCTAGTATCTAGATTACGACTGACCATATATGTCTTTTCTCTTTTATTAAATTATTATTGGTTAATGTTTTGTTTTAGTTAAAAGTTATGTGATTTCAAGAATTAGTAAAGTCTGAGTGTTATAACTAAATCATATTTTCTTGTCTGATTAAAGACAAATAAGTTTAATATGGCATATCACTAGAGAGATTTAAAAACCTAGAAAAAGTGTACATAATTCATAATAAAAACATTGACCATTTCTCAACAACATAATGATAGGAAACTTTCAAAATAATTGCTTGAGTATATAACAATATAAAGGTATTTTCTTTAAAACAATTACAACCACAATTTCATTAATGAAATGTTAAAAGAGGATCCCCTCTTTTCTCAAGAAAATAATTTATATAACCATCACATCTATAGAATGAGAGGAAATATTAGAGTAGAAACCCTAGTTTCAAGAATGAGAATAAACCCCTTGCATAGATTTAACGGTGTATAAAAACTAATAAAACTCGGTAAAACAAAAATATAATTAATTACAGTAGTACACTAATTACAAATGGAGAATCATTTAATACAAAAAGAATTAAAGGCAAATTATCATAACCTCTATTTAGTTTATGTTAACTAAAATGGGTATTCGTGTTTACAGTTACATATTGTTTTGCTTCATTAATCTATCACAATACTCCTTCTTCGGTTATCATATAGGTAGAGAACAAATTACATCATCCCCTCAGGTGAGTCTTTCTACTTGAAAATGACCCCTTCCACGCATTTTTACAGAGTGTATATTAGAGACAACCCAAAACTAGAATTTACAAATTGCAACACACACACACACACACCATGAATACCTATATTTAGATTCGTTTAAATTTATAAGATACTCACAAGGAGACATAACCCAACCAAACTATAATGGTTTCTTGAGTTTGAAGGGGGATACATTCAAGATTATTTTCTATGAACCAAAACCATTGCACCCACAAAATTGGTAATTAGCAGCTATACCAAATTGAAGAAACAATAATTAATTTAAGGTCAAGTTAAAATATGAATCTTGCCCTTCGAATCTTGACCGATTCATCCATAAATACAGTTCAATAATACAACTGAGTATAAAATGCAATAGGAAGACGCTGATTTTGACTTGAATGAATATTTGTGGGTAAAGCATTTAATTGTGACCCTCAATTGTAGCCATATACTTAACAAGATGTAACCCTCACCTTGCTCAATTGGAGTAGACCAAAGACTCTCCTACAAATCCCGAATAAAAACTCATAGGATTTCCACCAGGTAAAAACTCTTTTCCACAAAACCCAAGGTAGATTACTTATTATTTAAGTATAATCATTGCTGGGAGATCCTTTACATTCCAAGTGTCATTGTTAGTTGGCTTATTTAATGTCAACTTTTGGATAAAGTCAAGCCAATAATAGAATTAGATTCTCATCGCTACACACACACACACACACACACATATATATATAGAGAGAGAGAGAGAACAATGGTGGGAGACCAACCTACCTACATTCGGTTAGGGTATTTCTATGCCCCCATGAAACATGCTATTTGATTATATTTGATATTTTTATGAAAGCATGTCGTATGTATAATATAAATATTTTGTTAGATGTCTTCTACATATTGAGAAGCATTAGTTAGATAAATGACTTTGCCCTTCCTCGAATCAATTTTATTTGTATGCTTTATTTCATGGAGAAACCCTATCTCAAAGTATAGAGTTATATTGATCTCGATGCCATAATGGTTGAGGCAACTCTAGGTTCTTAGAAGTAGACTCCTTATATTTACTAATTGTCCATGTCTCCATTACTTGGATGGTTAATCTAGCTTAGAATATACTACAATGCTTCCATTCATGGAGGATTTGCATTGGAAATGTCTCCTTTAATTGACCTTCCTTATATCATCCAATTTTATTTTCTTATATCCCTACATTTCCACATACACTACGAGAATCTAATTTCACTATCAATTTTCCTACCTTACTGCTTATAGTTTAGGCCTTCAATTACACTAGTAATTCTAGTGTCCCACTATGTAGATCAACAATACTATTAGTTTCCTACGGTGTGTTTACAATCAAGGAATTATAACACACCATTAGTTCCATGCCTTGACACTTATGAAGTTGTAGCTTACGTCACTATTATGCAAGTTGTGGTGTTGAATATGGTTTTGGGACCTCCATTAATGAATTTGTTTCTCTTAATTGAGTGCACTCATGTGTTGATGAGAGAGTATTTTCATGTATATTAGGTACTTTGAGTGTTCCATAATTATTAATTCTTTTATTTAAGAAAACATTTCACACTTAATATAAATCAAACAATGTCATCCACTCTTCATAAATGATTCAAGATCACTAGAGTTTTCATTCTTTGTCTTTGGATTAATTAAAATTTCATAACATCATACTACAATGGGTCTTACAATTTGATGATCATAAGTAGTTTTACTTGTAACATTTTCATGTAGTACAAAAAATATATTTTCTTGAAGGAGAGTAAAATTGTGTCTATAATCTACTGTGATTATACACTCATTAAATGTTGTTCTTTCATGGTTCCAATCTCCTTCTTATACATATCAGAATTCTAGCAATTATTTATTTTTGGATATGTTGATTTGGTAGTCATGCCACCATAGGTGAACATATACACATTATGGTTATTATATTCCACTTAAGTTTGCACTCCATTTGATATAAGTTTCATATAAATGTATTAAAAGGTACATTGAAGGAAATTATGAGTTCAAAATGGTTTTTATTTCAAGTTCGTCTATATACATCACCCTAACAATTGTTATCACCTTAATTTCATTCAGTTGTAATGTTTAAGTAGTCGTACCACTTAATATAGTGAAATAAATTATCTACAAGATATTTATACACCATCATATAGAGTTAACCATTCAATTGAGCATGACTAGTTTTGTGTGTGATATCCCTTTATTCTCACATTAGTCATGATTGAAAATCATCACATATTATGGACAAGCGATTATGAGCTTCGAATGGTTAAGTAGTGAATTGTAACTTGAAAGAGTTGTGTGATTCGATCAAACTATCAGTCTCAACCTACACATTGACTCAAAAGGATAGCAAAAACATATAATAGAAAGGAGTTCAAGAACCCTAGGAAATAAACTATGTTTCAATGGAAATAATCATGGAGAATTATTTGGATACTTACCTCCATAATACTACACCTAGACTATGATTTCATGGATTTTGAAGAGAGGAATTAGTAGGTTAGATTTAAGTTGTTCCCTATAAATCCCAAAACTAGCCTTTTGTAGCAAAGGGATGATATTTGTATGGATGGTCATAGTATTTTGGTGGAAATATATTTCAATGCTCGTAGATACTCTAGTATTTTGGTGTAACTTATATATCTAAATCGTCCTAGAATCTTGATTATATTAATGTTATTTAAAATTTCAATAATGATGCACCATATCTTGCCTCCTCACTGCTTGGAAATAAACCTTGGCACTACAAATTTTGTCCCTAAAATGAATGCTCATTAAAATGTGAGAACAAATTTTAGAAAGTTAAATAATATGGAAGCTAGATTGTTACTCCTAGACATGAGAAACTAACATTTATGTTGATTTTATTGCAAATAGTTATTGTGTGTAATGTAACAATTAACATAAGATCTTAGGATACATGTGTTAATAGAATGAAACACGTGGTGAACAAGAGTAGGTGCATGGAAGAAGACTCGAGATACATGTTGAGAGACGGAGGTTGTACATGGACCCACTATAGTGTTATGAGGTGTCAAGGAACTGAGGTGGGGAGCACAAAGGTAGTTAGGAGGATTATGTCGTAGATCGAGAACTGGGGGGAGTGTAAGTGTTATTTGTGTGGAATGATTTCTCAAAAGGGCCAAGGATTTCCCATGGGTACACTCAAAGTATCTTTGTATAGTGGAAATTGGGCGAAGTAGTCATCGGAATTCAAGGATATTATGAAATGAGCTCAAACAAGGTTATGGTGGAAATGTGTGGAGTGTTGATGTTGACATCGCCATTTTTTAGGGAAGTCCTGGAGAAGGAATCCACTGTGAATTGAGGAGACTCTAGGAACTAGGGGCTTCATGTGATGGATATGCACAGATATTTGAAAGGGGGAGACAAATTTGGCTCAATGCATGCTATTAGGGAACAATTCAAGGCCTCTCAGGATTCTTAGCGTTACAAGGCAATGATTCTACAAACAATTCAAGAGGAAATTTAGGAAGCAAAGAAGGGCCCATGGGAATAATTGGAATATTGTAAGCCTATGGATGAATTTGCGGTTCTATATGAGTGCATCCAATACCTTGGGATGACCAGGGCGTGGTTGGACCTATATGAGAAAACATTGACAATGTTCAGGGTAATGAAGGTGCTCTTGGATCATGTGTTGATGAGTGTTGGGGTGAAAGAAAAGGGTGACGAGGGGCTTGTTAAATTATGGAAGGATGGCATCATGTAGAATCATGCCTAAGAAATTTGTTGATGGTGGCATTGTCACCAATGTGATGCAATATAGAAAGGAAGGGACATTGAACGATGACCAAATTCCATGAACTAGGCTTCGTTTCTCGGTTTATGGGTATTTTGTATGTCTTAGATAGATATAGTATGGATCTTGTTGATTTCTTCTTTGTTTTCAATAGTTAAATCTATGATTTTTATCCTTCTATTTTATGCTTACTATTATATATAGTAAAAATCTCTATTTTCCGCCATGAGGAGGGATAGTTTTGGAGTCCTTAACTGTTGATGAAATTATGCTTTTTATGGATGGGGTTTTCAAACTGAAGATATGTGTACTTGTTGTGATATCATCAATATGTATCTCCTGTTGGTATACAATATAACTCTTTCTTACATACAAAAAAAATGTAACAATTAACATAAGGCAATATTACTTTTAGAAATAAATTTACTTTATTTTGTATGATACTTGTTCAAGAGAATCATTCATGGGGTTGATAGGGTATTATCGCATATTTGTAGAGAATATTTCATGAATAAATAATCCTATAACCACTTTACAAAATAAAGGTATCAAGTTTGTATGGAGTCAACAATATCAAGATAGTTTTGATAAATTAAATCATGTATTGACTACACTACCTATTTTAAGAATTTTTTATCCTAATAAAGATTTTGTAGTTTGTACATATGCAAGTAAAGATGGTTTAGGATGTGTTCTAACTCAATATAGACATGTAAGTTTCTACGAATCTAGAAAATTGAAGGAGCATGAAAAAAATTATCGAATGCATGACATGGAATTAGCAGTTATCATACATGCTCTAAAAGTCTGGCAACGTTACTTGGTAGGGAAAAAGTTCTTACTATTAACTCAAAATGTTGGATTAAAATATTGGTTTGACCAAAAGGAAATAAAAGCACGCCAGGACAAATGGCTTCCATTTTGGAGCGAATATGATTTTGAAATTAAGAATATTAAAGGGAAAGAAAACATAGTAGAAAATTCTCTTAGTTAGCAACAACATGAACT
>LPNX010075796.1:7113-73632 GCA_001517045.1 Pseudotsuga menziesii
CCTATGCAGGCATCGGCCGAGCTCCAGTTTTTGGCGAGAATGCCATGCGAGTCTGTCATCGAATATGACCACGAAAAGCATTGTCCGAGGCGGTGGAAAACTGCAGGAAACAGCGGGTAAACCAAAAACCCGACAGGAAAACCAGAAACACGCGTCAAAATCTGATTTGTTCTATAGACGAAAATGAATAGTGGATTTCCGAACTTCTTCGGAGAGAAACGCCTAACGGCGTAAATATGGATCCATATGTACCTTGGGATCTAAGGAGGTGACTATACAAAAGCTCACATAGGCTATCTTTTAGTCAAAATATGAGGGCATGTGATATAGGGCACTCAAATCACCTTATTTATAACGAGGATTAATTTTTTGTTATCCATAGCTCCATCCCTTTTATAATTTAAAAAAAAAACCAAATCATCTAATTAAAATGGGCCAAAGCCCCCAAGTATAAAGTTCTAAACAATGGGGTGGAACTATGGCTTATGTCGTAATCCTATCAAATTCATGGATAATTTTCTTGGATAAGTGGGGTGATTTGAGTTCATTTCAATACCCCTTCTCTAGGGAAAATTTTAAGGATCCATACTGATTTAAAAGTGTATAAACCTTTTCGAATGTTACCATTTCTTAAAATGTCAACTATAAAATATATGGTGATATTTTCTTAAAATATTTCAATTTCTAAGGATTTTATATGTTTTATATAATAATTTGGTGATTTTTAGAATGAAAATATTTCACCCCATAAAACTTTAGCGAAACTGGGTTTTAAAAAATGCAAATTGGTGAATCTTTTTTTGGAAAAACTGAGAGAAAAAATGTTGAGGGGATAAATGTTTCCCCTAAAATGTCTTTAGTGCTTCACCATTAGTGTCATTCTCAATAAGCACTTTGCATAAATCAAGGAGTTGATTACTTAATTAACTTAAACTTGTTTTCCACAACTAAGACTTAGCTTATGTCTTTGCAATTCAAGTTCACTGGAGGTATCTCATAGGAAATTCAAATTTTACTCATTTCTATGCTCATCTCATCTATCATTAATTAATTATGCATGGTCCATGAGTGTTTAATTAATTATTCATCTTTATCGTATCATAGTCAAAAAAATTGTTCGGAACCTATGATCATATGTATTACCTTGAGTCATATAGTGATATGCTAAAGTAAATGACTCTAGGGTAGCTAATCCCTAAAGGAGACTTGTAGCACCTGGAAACCATGACTATCCATACATCACATAGTATATCCTCAAGACTTAATACAACATAATTCATGTGGTCTTGATACAACACGAGACCCCGAACTTAATACAACATAAGTTCTAGACTTGATACAACACAAGTCCATCTGCAGTTAAGGAAAACCATCTCATAGGGTATCGTTTATGAGAATCATTTGACTTGATACACACAAGTCTCCAACCTTAATACAACATGAGGTCATGATATTAATACAACATAAGATCCCAGTACAAGCATCTCTCTCAAATAAGACTTGATACAACACAAGGTCCTAGCTTAACACAACATAAGATCGTTAACTTAATACATCATAAGTTAGTGAACTTAATACGACATAAGTTCCATGGATAAGATATGAACCTGATACGACATAGATTTCGGACTTGATACAACACAAGTCTCATGGGAATGACTCTCAAAGCTGTACTTTCAATATACAATGTAATCATGACTTAAAAAAATCATTGTGAAGAAATGAAATAGTTAGAGTTTGCACTTTAATTCAAATATATTAGATCTTTAATCTAATGCACTAGGGTCACTGAAAGATAGACAAGCACATCACAAAATAAAGACACAAATATTTTATCTTAGGAAACCACAAGGGAGAACCGAACAACTTCTTCTGTATAGATTCGTCACTTAGTACAATGTCAGATCAAGATAGAAAACCCAAAGATAAGATGTATTCTACTTCTTGTTCTTCTTCTTCACCAATGAACATGTCTTTCTCACTCTAGGATTGAAATTGCTTACACTTTTTATGTCTCCAAATAATGGAGGGTGCCTCCCTATTTATATTCTTCAGTTGGCTGACCTTTTGATGTAATGAGGTCAACTTCTAGACCTTACTAGGCTGGCTTCTCTCGTGGGAGACCAAAATTACACTTTACATTAGTATCTTGGGGACTATTTCCCTGACTTAAAATGGAGGTTTTACCTAGACTTTTACATGATGAATTACGTTGATGACAAATATGATCAAAGGAAAAATCTATCTAAAATGAGGTACAATAAAAGTATAATAATAATAATACAAATAATACAATGAAGAATATCTTCTAGCGTTACATTTTCAACAACACTCCCTCTTAACAAGGAAGTTATTCTTCTGACCTGGTCATCACCACAATTGGAAACAATATTTGGAGATCATCCATTAGAGGAAATTTGAGGTCTAAAATGGGCCTCCTAAGGAAAAAAAAAAATTAATATTTAAAATAATAAAATAATAGTTAAAATAATAGTTATTAATTTTAGAGGAAGAATGAAAAAAACTACCTTTTTTGTTCGTATTTTCGACATATCTCCCTGTGTTTTTACTCAAATTCTGAGCAGGAGAGCTCATTTGACGTGGAATTTAATTCTGCATCCAATGAGTACCCACACTGTATACTTTTGAAAGACCTCGCTACCCCAAAAATGATAAATACCTGAAAAAACATGATGATGATGCCATCATCACGTTTTTTTTAGGTATATATTGTTTTTGGGGTAGTGGGGTATATCAAAAGTATGCAATGTGGGCACTCGTTGGATGCAAAATTAAATTCCGCATCCAATGAGCTCTCCATCTCGGAATTTGGGTAAAACTACAGGGAGATATGTCGAAAATACGAACACAAAAGGTAGTTTTCTTTTATGACAAATATGTCAATTCAACCATTATGGTTGACTCATTTTATTGAAATTCTATTGGTTCTTGAATTCCAACTCACAAAATTTATTGTTGGCACGTTTTCTTATAAGGCCCATTTTAGACCCCAAATTTCCTCTAATGATCATCACTGGATCATCACCACTGGATCCCCATCACTAAATCATCATCAGCATCATAGCTGCAACAACTATCATATGGTTGACCATTGACTAGAGACATCTCTCAAATATATACGTCCTCAGTAGTTCTACAGAGCTAACCCTTTTGCATGCTAGATGTAGGCCTATATCCCATATAGGACTTCATCGTCATTCCTACGAGCAAGCCATCAAGTAGGTACAACCCAGGTCCTTCTTTTACATTTACCAAGCAATAACTTGTGTCTCCTACTGTCATCCCATCATATCTAGGCCATCTCATCATCTCACATGCCTACATTATGTCCCCAGGACAACATGCGTCTTCCACACTATGAATATCATCCTAGGAGAATACACAACATCGTCCTTATGGAGAGCATCCCAGGTACATATATCATGTTTACCAAACAACATGGCCCCCCCACCTAGTGGGTACAATCCAGGAACATCTACATCTTCCACCTACTGGATACATCTCAGATGTATTATGACTCTCTCCATTAAACCTGCGTCTCCCACCTAGTGGGCACAACCCCATATCATATGCATCTCCCACCATGTCGGTACAACCCAGATGTATTATGACTCTCTTAGTCAACCTATATATTAATATATAGAGATATAACTTAGGAGGGTCCTTTTAGACCACCTGCATCTTCGTCCATGCAGATACAACCCAGGTGCATCCCATATGATTTATCACAACTCTCTCTTAGTCAACGTACCTCTCCATAAATGAAGATACAACCTAGGAGGATCTTTTCATACCACCTATGTCTTCATCCATGCAAATATAGCCTAGGCACATTCCAGATTCTTTATGACCCATGGACCACCAATGTGTTTGTACATGGATATACATCCTGGGAGTATCCCATATGCATTACGTCCTTTTAGACCACCTGAGTCTTCTCCCATGCAGATACAACCCTAGTGCACCTACGTCTTCCGGACATGTCACATCACTCACTCATTCGAGGAATATTGATCTAGATCACACCTAGATTATCTCTGAAGTACTCAAACTTTACTCTCACTAACATCTTGGTCAACACATCAATTGTTTTCTCATCTGTCGCTACATACTAGAGCTTCACTACTCCTCTTTCCTGTTATGATTATAATCCTCACTTGTCCAATTTGGTCAATTATTTCTAAATTAAAAGTCTTTTCAGTCTTTATTTAGTCACTAGTACCATTGGGTCCACATGGCCTAATTGGGATACATGCACTAGTTACGAGAGTGTGGGGAACACTAATTGAGGATAACTTCCAGTGCACTTGCATGCATATGTTTAGGTGCCTCCTAGACCAATCCCTAAAATTTAGGAGCCACTGTGAGTGCCGACACCAACCTTCTTCAATTAAGTTCAGTTGGTGACTAGTCAAGCCTAGTTATGAGTCAGTTAAATTTAGTTACATCCAGTTACATTCAGTTACATCCAGTTACATTTAGTTATACTAGTTTAACTAATTCTAACTGATTGAGCCACTGATTTAGAAAACTGGAGCTAACTAGTTAGCTCATAATTGGTCATTGGCATTGGTCGTCATTTATGTGATTCATTAATATATCATCGAAATGTATTCACTTATGATAGATGCCACTCCCTCTCCGCTAGGAGTGGGAGGTTGTCCACCAGGAGTGGGTGAGGCAAAGGCGGCGATGATGGCGGAGGCGTGGGGGTCGAACCCCCACATTGGATTTGGATATGCTCATTGTAATGGGTGGGTGTATTGCCACACCATCCCAATTCGTTACAGCAAAACCCTCCAGGGTAGACCATTCCACCTGCTTGCCATTTGCAATCCTATGCAGACACAGAAGAAGGAATAGTCATCATCAAGATCCCCACTATAGTGAAGGCAAATGCCGTCACCACTAGCCCTCTTGGCTTCATTTTTGCAATACTCGTCGCCATGGAATTAAATGCAACTTGGGATGAAATCCAAGACTAAAAATCCCAGCTATTTTATAGCAATATTAGTCTAGATCCACCAAGAGATGGTACATTGGAACAATGTGACCACCTCCACCAACCCAAAGTTGATTCATCAATCCATGGCTGATAAGTATGGAAAATATGAAACACTTAATTTCTTTGGAGTCACCATTATCTAGGTTATGCAACAAGTGAAACACCTGCTACGTGGTAGGGGTTACAGGGTGAGGGGATCATGGGCATTGTTTTGCATTAGACACCCAACACCATCATGGGAATTTTGCCTCTCGAATAAGATGTGATCCACATTCCAAAAACCCAGTTACATAAAATAAGTAATTTGTTAAAAACCTTTAATTAATCAAATTCCTACCCTCATCACAGGTACCGCATGACCACCTCCGTCTGCAAAATGTGAAACATATGTTTTGTTCTTTTGTCTGTCTATAGAGGTTAAAAAAGACTATTAATAAGTTATTAAATATATTAAAATTACTAAAATAAGATAATTAATTTTATTAAATTAGTAAAATTACATACTAAAAAATAATATAGTTAAAAATAGATAAACCATGAATACTACCATTTAACAAAATCTACATCATGAAATTTCATGAAATTAAAAAAAAAGTACATCCAAAGTACTATATAATGTTGTGTATTATTAAACGTTGTGTGGGTCCAATATATCCCATTAATTTGACTTTATATGATATTTAATGTTTTTTCATTTTATTTAATGTTTCAGTGCTTTGATCATAATGATGATGATGATGATGATTAACATCCACTGAGACCAACTTTGGCCTATCAGACCTTAAGAATGATAAGTGACTTGGTTTACTTTAAAATCTTGTTCATGTGCTCAAAATGCTTTCCAGGAAGCTTTCCAAGCTCACTATAGTTTTGGCAAGTTATGAGGTAATAAAGGTTTGTATTGTAGAAAATACTATGAAACTCATATCTAATGTGGGTGTAAGCAAGGAACTCTAAGAGAAAGTGATTTTAATCCTCGATGCTCATAGATGCACATAGATTGCCTTTTCGCTCATGGAGTTTTAGGAATAGTGGAACACTCTGTTTCTCTATGGAGTTCTTGAGAGTTTGTTCTAATAGTGTCTATATTAATTTTATTTTGTGAGCTAGTTACTACCGAGAGATACTTATGATCTTCCAAGTTAGGATTAATGACCTCCATAGAGTATCTTAATTTTCTCTTAACTGCTAAATTTCATTTACACAAGAATTTCTCTTTAAACTTAAAAGTAATAATATTTTTGACATATCATTATCAATGTTCTGCAAAATTTTGTTTTCATTAATACCCCAATGTTTTAACCAATCCATGGTATCTTTACACCAACACCACTTGAGGCATAGTTGGATTTGACTTGAGTTTAAAAAAAATTTAGGAAGTCTTTCATTTCCCATGTTATTTATCTTATGCTTGTACATCAGGTACCTAGTCATAGCCATGCTCAAGATGGGGGAAATGCCTACTTCTATGAGGAGAATAGGATAAGGCGTATTGCTCTTAATTTTGAAGTTATAAGTTATAAATCATTTATGTATTTGCTAAACCTTCCTCCAAGATTCTCTAGAAATGTTGCACCCCCATATTTAACAACCATACAAGATAACATGGATGACAAGAGTTTCAAAGAGGAACTTATTTTTATCCCACATGACCAAATTGGTTTATTTACAGTTATTTTCAAGACCAAAATAAGCTTTCCACCCTCCATTAATCATTTTCTCAGTGCCATAGTTCCAATTGAGCTTGTGATGGATATCAGTTCTGAGATACTTATAAGAAGTCACTTCCACTAGATTTCTATTATCATAAATAAAATTTGCATAGGTGTCTTTCTTAGATTTTATAATCATGTTTTTTTTCTTGTAGGTGTTAACAGTCATACTCATGTTAGAGCAAAAATATTTAAGAATTCTTAATTTATTATCGAGTTCAGAAGGATGCCTTTCCATAAGAACAATATCATCAACAAAAATTAGAAGGATGATAACTATCCCATCTAAGATTGTACCGACGCAACCTGCTTCTTCTAAATACTTTTCTATATTATCAATGTAAATGCCAAAAAGGGTAGGGGAGAGGGGGAAACCATATTTAACTCCAATATTACAATTTATATTCGTTGTTTGCCCCTCATTATTCTTAAACTTCATAATGACATTTTTGTAGAACCTTATCACAACAACTCTCAACTCAAAAGGAACCTATTGGAACCTGGAAAATCACAGGTAACAACAGTAGGTATTCTCCCCAATAAATGTTCCCAATTACCTCATTATTATTTGGTATGGGGAATCCATCTGATTTATGGTCCGGCTACCATAGGTCAAGTAACAATTAAAGTGTTTTACCGGTTATAGCCCGGTCCACCGTGTATATTTTTTTTTAGTTTTTTAATATTTAAGTATGATGTGCAAATGCCTAACTAAATGTAGGCGATAGAAATAACAAGGAGGGTCACAACATGATGCGCAGGTTCTTACCTCTCGTCTTACCTCTCTCACTTCTAAATCACAAAACAAAGAGAAACTAACTAAGACTCACTAACCTATCCCTAGGGAGAAAAACTGTAATAATTTAATGGTGAGTAATGTATTGTATTACATGCATAAAGAAAATCACAGATAGCTGTTAACATTCCCGAACACATGAATATCAATAGAAAGATGAACAACAAGATAGCTTATTGTTAATTAAAACATTCATTACTCAATCATAAATGTGGAAATTTCACAAAAATAAATAGGAGCACATTCATAACATGAAATAATTCAATAGGTTAGAACGATCTCACAGTTCATGGAAACAAGCTTAAAAATAAATAGTTCACATCCAACCAGCCCATGGCAAACATTTGAAACTACACAAAACCTTCTCTAGCCAAAAACATATAACTCTTTATTATAAGATGAATTAGTTCTTCTTACAATAAACTTCCTCAAGATAGTCTGAAAAAAGGTCCTAGCTATCTAAAACTCTCCTATACTTATACAAAAAGCTAAAAACTCTTGGACTGCCCCTCATTGCCTCTTGAGCTTCCCAAACCTTTCCTTTACAAAAATTTGTCCTGTAGCTTCTGCATAAAAATTAATATAATATATTACATTATTAATCAATATTCCCAAAAAAATTCACTAGGAAGGCCCAACTTGCTCGTTTGTGAACATTTTCCATGCATTAATGCCTGCTGCTATGCTTTCAAACCTAGAAGGCTCAAGGAATCGAATGTTAATCTCATACTTGGTAGCTTGGGTCTTCACACCCTCTATTCTAGTAGGAATCAGGTGCATCTGGTCCTCCAATAAGTGTATGCTCATGGTTGCATGTGCTACTTCATTTTTTAATATCCATTCATCCAAATCCTTGACCTGCTGGATTGCTTTTTCATCCTCATTGTATCTATCCTGTAAATGCTTTAAAAATAGTTCATGTTTAGGTAGCACCTCCAATCACTTCTCAGCAGAAATTTGACACCGATTATATGTGAAGAGCACTCTCCTGCAGAATTCGACATAAGCAGTCTTTGTCTTCTTCACTGTTTTTTTAAATTCCTCTACGATATTACTAGGGAATTCCATTAACTCATATTCTTGCTTCAATGTTTGCTGATCTTTGATGGACAGGCCTTTGGGAGATTCTTTATTGGTTTCTACCCAAACCATTCTTCCCTTTAGAATTTCCAATATATCATGAGTCCTATCCAGAAAATATGAAGTGGTAGTTACAATCTCTTCCAGCCTGGTGTCTATATGCTGAACTTTACATCTTTCATATTCTATATGTAGTTGTATCTGATGGATCTTTTTCCTAAGCATCAGAGCAGGCTCCTTTAAGTGTTGGATGTCATCTTTCTGCTCCATAGCACTCTTCAACGATGCTGTCAATGAATTCTTTTGTTCTTCTAAAGCTGCTATATGCATCTGATATTGCTTCTCCTTATCTTCTGCAGTAGCCTTCTCTATTCCCAGCTCAGTAACTTTTCTTTCCAACTTGTTCTTTTCCTCATTTAATTTTCCAAATGATAGCCGAACATGATCTTCCTCAGTCTTTAAACTCTAATACTCCAGCTGTAACTTTTTGAACTCTGCCAAGGTAGCTTGAGAATTCTTCTCTATATTTTCTGCAGATATTGCTAGAGCATCCTTATCTGCTTGCAAAGTTTGGCATTCTGTCCTTGAAACCTTGAATTCACCTATCATGTATTCATATTTACTTTTTAGATTCTAGCTTTCATCCCTTTCTTTCTTCAAGGTTTCTTTCAGTTGAGCTATGTTCTTCCGTGACTACTCGAGATCAGTCATGATCTTGTCCACGTTGTCTTCATTTGCTAAGGTTAAAGCTACCCCAACCCTTGCCATTAACCATGGATCATTATGGGTACCATGTACTACTATCTTGTCCTTCACCATCTTCCCGGGATTTCCTCTAGTATCTACCTTTCTCTCAGTTCTATTAACAATTCTCTTCTTTTCTTTGTCATAGAATATAGTATTAAAATCAGGTATTTCCTCCCCTTCGGTAGGCATGAAAGGAATCAAATCAAATTTAGAATTTGAACCTTCTCCTAACATACCGCCAGAAGGAACAACAGGCTCCAAGGGATCAAGATCGGACTATCCTTGTTCTTGATCTATAGGATCCTGTCCTTCTTGTACATCATCTTGCTCTATGGGATGCTTTTCCTCTTGGGGTTCTGTTAACCTAAAGCCCTCACTTTCTGCCTGTTTCTTCTTTATCTCAATTTCCTCTTTTCTTTTCTTTTCTTCTTCCTCCTTTTTAGTTGCTTTTTCAGAGGCTCGTTTCTTTTCTTCTTCTTCAATATTCAACCACGTCTCTGCTTCTTGAACCAATATGCTAGCATCTTCTTCTCTTTTCTTGGCCTTTTCCTCTTCTAGCTTCTTAGATTTTTTTGCACCCTTTCCCTTTCCACCCACAGTTGCTATCTTTTGTTTGGACCTTTTCCTAAGGGCTGTCATGTTCTTTGTATTATGAAAGGTTTCCTCATATTTATCCTAGAAATCAGTGTACTCGAAATGAACTCTTGCTTCTTTACAATAATCAGCTACCTTATTTTCGAAGCCATTTCTATGAAAGTTCATTTCTCCAAAGCGAAAATATTATAATTCTTTAACAAACTTTGCTGCATTCTTTACCCTTGAAAACTTATAACTTCCAACGAATAAGGGTAATGTAGGGTACACTGCATTTTTATGTTCAAACAAAAAATTCCCTACTCCATTGATGTATAACTATCTAACAGCTTCCTTGTGGAGTACATAATCCATAGCATATTTTGGGAGCAAAGAAGGAGCCCTTGAACCACCATACATCCTCACATACAACCCATCCTCTGTCAGATAATAACTTTTGAATTCTTGTATGACCTTAAATACTTCCCCGGACATGCAATTACATTCTTCTAGGAAAATCAGAGTATATAGGGGCATAATGAAATGCTCACAAATCTTCCTATAGTAACTGTAATACATATGAGCCCAAAATAATTGATAAGCTGTGTATACTAGGGTTCTGTCCTTATCCCAATTGCACTTTAAAGTAGGGAAAGGCTGAGTGCACAATATGCAATCAATTAAAATAGAACTCATGTAGAATTCAGATTTCTTTTGGGATACTCCTCCCAAGGCTGAACTTATACATGCTGAAAGGCTGTTTGGCACTATACTGGCCCAATTGAAAATAGTTCCTTGTGTAACAACAAAAAAGATGAACGAAATCCAACCAATCTTAAAACTTTTTCCATTTTCACTACGAAAAATCTTGTTAAGCATCAAAGTAATAAATCTGTAAGGAGCATGGAGAGTTGAGGTATCATATTCTCTCGAAGGTCTGGTTCTAAAATTCTTCCCTGGGATCATCATCTTCTTTACCGTCTCTACTAGGTCCAGACCTACCTCCTTTAACCAACTTTCCATTAGATAGGCCTGTGGTGTGTGTAGATGGTATGCCATAGACACATAGGCAGGGCTATATGCAGCATAGCCTTGCTTTGCAGTATTTCTAAGATCATTCTTGTCACATCTGCCCTGGGCAGAATCCAACCTATTACTTTTGACAACAGAAATAGTTAAGGCCTATTAGCCACTTTCATCAAAGCTAACTTTTCAATTTCAGCATAAATTTTCATTTCTTCAAACCCAGCATCAAGGACATTATGAAAATTTCTCCCCATTTGTAATCTGGTTCTACTCTAGTAGTGGCTTTAGTGTCCTCATAGATTATTTCTAACTTGGTTATTACTTCTACCTCAGGCTCCTCTTCAACCAACTACGCTTTCTTCTTCTGTCTCTTTGGTATGTTGTTGTAATGGCAATCGACCTGTAACAGTCATGCAGCATGTTTTAGTCTAACTAACTCTAGAAATTGATACAGTAATAAACAAGAAAATATATAGATCTATTCACCTCTTCGACATGCATGCTGGTAAATTAGGTTAAACACAGTCTTTCAAATGAGTGATTTAAAATAGAAAACTCGATATAATGCTTCCTCCTAAACTTGCCCAAGATTCACTCTCTTAGAAACCCTAATTGACTGAAATTCCTACGGACTCCCGTGGGAAAATATGGCTATAGCGAAGACGACTTCCTAACCTGAGACCGCCCATAAAATGATCGAGAAAAGGGTGGTGCAAACAGTGAAATGCCTGTCTGTACCATACCCTAAAACTTCACGCCCAAGACTCAGGCGTACTCATAATGCTTAATAGCAGATAGACTCAACCTTCCCACCAAATGAAAACTCAAGCAATGGGCTATGCCCTTAATGAGGTAAAATATTCACAAGAAAAATCGTAAGAAGGAAAAAACCCTAACCTCTATGCATAAAACCTAACCTCCACCCACTAATCGGTTCAACAGTAAAAAACACCACCCAAAAGACAAATCATGGGTAACCTACCTAGAAATGGCGACGTGGATGACCCGGACAGGCAAAGCTTTCCACAAGTGTAGAGGAGGACAAAACAGGTCTTGATAGCTGCACGCACACCTTCTCTGGATGGTTTTGATAGTGCAAACTTGACAAATCACACGACATGATATAACACATATATATAACCTTTGACCGGGTGGGAAACCATCGGCGGGAAAACATTAAAACCATCAGAAAAAAAGTCTAGAGGATATCCGCATTAGCGGGTACAAAAAGAACTATGGACCCGGCATTACATAGAAAACAACCTCAGACTTCGGAGTCACTACTCACTATTCTCGGAACCAATTGTTGATAGCCCTCTGCAAATTTGGTGTTAGACTGCTCTACTACCCCAATGATTGCTTTGGGAAACAAGTATCGGCTATTGGCAAAGTTAAGCTCTTTGGAATCGACAAAGAAAAGGTAAAGCTTTCTGATCATTTCAAGACTAGCTTTCCGAAACATCAGGTGGGATAAACACTACAAATTCGGCCTTTTTTGATCAACCAACGTGACAAGGCAAAAATTTAATTGGATAACATAAACACTAAGTTGAAAGAACACCCAGTTCATCAGATAAGTCATGCACTAAGGAGCCAGAATTTCGGCAAACAAAGTCCAAGAGGTAAATCAAATTAACTCCGATGCATCAGTGAAGTTTTCTGGAGGCTTTCAATAGACCACTTGGCAAGCTAGATGACTCTGCTTCTGCAATGTCAAAAGGCTAGTCCACTACGTTTCTGATATCGGAAGGATAGTTGCCTAATCATCCGATATAGATAAGCAAAAAAAACCAAGTATTTTAAGATAATTTTTTGAACTCAGGGCAAACTTTGGTAGTAATAAAATACTCCTAGGCCAGTTTGAAGAAAAAAAAATAAAAGGGGGGGGGACCTAAAATTGAAAATTTTTGGGGAAATAGTTGTAGCTGCAACAATTAGCGACTACCTGGTGAACATAGATCTATGAACAATTTACTCTTTGATCAGCAGACTTTTTTGATAATACCAATTTGCTAAATTTCTTCAAGATATCCGGATTTCCCAAAATGTAATATGTATGCACTTTAATCATTGATTATAGTCCAAGTTAAGGAAAAAGGGGAACCAAGATTTCAAAGTTTGGATAACTCTTTCGAGGCCAAGAGTATGAGTTTCATTTTACGTCTATCTTTTAGTAGTTTCCAACTCTAACACCACAGGATCATAACATATGGTAAACATATATATTTGTTTGTTCCTCATTCCCATGCCATTTTGCATTTTTTTGTGCTTTTGGACTTTTGTCCCCTTTTTAGTCCTCATGTTTGACTTCTTTCTGAATTTTAATTCAGGCTCCTCCATCCATAGTGTCTTTTTGTGTGAGAGATATTTTAATTTCAACTCATAGACGGAGAAGAACTTTGGCAATCTCATTCATACTGATGTGGTTCAATACGTGTTTTGATACATATTTCTTTTTAGGAGATTTTGACTCTCATTAGCCTTTTGGATTTCAATTCATGGCATGAGATTATTTAAATATAATACATTTTTTACCTTGCTTCCTTTCCATGGGTTTTTTGCTGTTACCCCCTAGGACAGCTTTTAATTTGAGATGAATGGAGCCTCAAAATAGTACTCTGGAATTTTCTATCCTGAGTTATTTCACAAGGATTAAGTAGGAATTCAATGTGTTCATAACCATTTAGAAAATCTACTAATCTTGAAGAATTTTTTTTTCAAACATTATGTGAATCAATAGTAGGGAATCTTGTAGTCAAAGATTTCAGTTAATCCAGAATTCTGATGAAATCCATACAACCAAAAGTCATGTTGTTTTATTGACCATAAGCAAAACAAAAATTTACAATCAATCAAACTCTAAGAAAATAAAGCATTCAACTCAAAATACTCTAAAGTAAACAATAAACCAAACATTTATTTATGCACAAGAAAACAAAATCAAAATGATCAAGAAAAATAAGGCTTGAGAACTAAACCATTTACTGGTAAGTTCTCTTCCCACCCCTGTAATTCTTGCAACTTGTACGTCGAGGGGCCTAGCTTTGCTACAATTTAAAAAGGGCCTACCCATAACTGCTAAAACGTAGTGTGCTTTCCCTTCTCATTGTGCAGGTGATCCCACTTAAGAACCAGATCTCCTACTTCAAACTATTTGTTTTTAGCTTTGTGCTTGTCAAACCAATGCTTCACCATTTCTTGTTGATGCTTAAACCTTTCCCGAGATTTGGACCTAGACTCTTTTGACTTCAACAGATTATAGATTCAAATTTGTAGAATTTCATTATCAATACCCCTAGACTCTTGGGCTATTATGGAAGGCAGTAATAGAATATTAGGAGGGAGGACATGTTCTTTTCCATAAACGAGAGTGTATGGTGACACACCTAAGGAATTCTTGGGTGTTACTCTATTAGCCCAGAGAGCATTAGGTAAAGATAAATGCCAGCTCCTTTGATTTTCTATCACTATTTTCTTTAGAATTCTAATCAAATTTTTGTTTTTGGATTCTGCCAAACCATTTCCTTGTGGGTAATAATTTGTAGAATAATGCAACTTAATTCCTCTTTCATTAGCAAATGCAGTTAATCTAATAGAGGAAAAATAAGAAGCATTGTAAAAAACCAGAGAGATTGGAACCCCAAACCTGGTCATAATGTGGTTCTATAAGAAATCCATAACTGCATCTTCGTTTACTTTTCGTAATGGAATAGCCTCGACCCATATTGTAAAATAATCAGTTGTTGTCAGAATGTATTTATGTTGTAATGATGAGTTTGGATTTATTTCTCCAATAACATCGATTCCCCATTGTTCGAATGGTTCTAATATAATTATTGATTTTAATGGTCCTGCTGCTTTGGCATGTCTTCCAACACATCTCTGACAAGCATCACATTTTCTAACATGAGCATGAGCATCCTTAAACAATGCAGGCCAGTAATATCCATCTCTGAGAATCTTATGTGTTATTGTGTCCCCCGAAAAGTGACCTCCAGTAGGTCCATCGTGCAATTCTGATACGACCTTCTTTGCATCTTCTTGTTCCAAGCACCTAAGAAAGACTCCATCGTAGTTCTTTCTAAACATTACTCCATCAATGATCTAATATAAATCTGATTTCAGACATAATGCTCTTCTTTGCTTGGGACTCCAATGCTCCAGCAAATACCCTTCTTAGAGATAATGGACTAGATCCTGATACCAAGAGTCTGGAGTTGTAAACAGAGGACATACATCCACCATATGTAGTTTATCTTCATTATCCCACCTGATTTCTTCATTTTTTTGACCTTCAGTCATTAGTTTACAAAGTCCTTGTCCTTTAACTATGGCTGCTGGTTTGAACTCAAGATCGTATTCTTGTAAAGTAGTCACCTAGTTGCCTCTTCTTTCTCCCAATTCCTTTTGCACAAAAAGAGATTGTACGACTGGGTGTGGAACTATTACTTTGGTGTGATTCTTAAGTATATATGGCCTGAATTGTTTTACCACTTTAAAAACTGCATAATCTTGTTGGTCAAATGTAGGATAGTTCAATTCAGCCCCTTGCAGACTAGTGCTCATAAATGATATGGGGTACTCATCTCCCCCATATTCTTTCTGTGTAAGCACAGCTGCTAATGAATCATCATACGCAAAAGTGTATGAAATAAAATCCTTTTCAAAATTTGGAATTTTGAGTGATGGTGCATGAGAAATAGATGTTTTTACTTGTTGAATGCATTCTTCTCCAAATCAGTACATTTGAACTGCACACTCTATTTAACCATTTGCTGCAAAGGTTTGACGATTTGAGCAACGTATGGTACAAACCTTCACACAAAGTTGATTATCCCCATAAAAGATTGCATACCCTTTTTATTATGGGGTAAAGGGATCTGTTCTATGGCTCTAATCCTCTCCGGGTCTATGGAGATCCCTTTCTTAGAAATGACATGACCCAGTAGCTTTCCTTCTGTGACTGCAAACACACATTTATTGGGATTTAGTGAAATACCATATTTCCGACAATGCTTGAAAATTTGTTTCAAATGAAATGCATGCTCTTTTGTTTTTTTCGAAAATATTGTAACATAATTTAGATAAACCACAACACTACAACCAATCAGACTACAGAAATCTATATCCATGGCCCTCTAGAATGTAGCTCTAGAATTGATAAGTCCAAAGGGAATCCTCCTATATGCAAAAGTTCCACACTTGGTTTTGAAAGTGGTCTTGAGCCTTTCTTCTTCTGCTACTAATACTTGATTATAATCGAAGAATCCATCTAATAACGAAAACAACTTAGAGCCTGAAATCATTTGTAGTATTTGTTCCATGGGTGGGATAGAATAATTATCTTTATCTGATGCACGATTAAGATTTCTGAAATCTACGCAAAGTCTGATTTCTCCGGAATTTTTTTGTACTAGTACCAAGTTAGAAACCCATTCCGAATGTCTGACTTTAAATATGACTTTAGCTTCCAACAACTTTTTTACTTCACTTTGAATTAACGGTTCCAGCTTAGGATGCATCTTTCTCAAAGGATGTTGGTAATGCTTGATTCCAACTTTGATTGGGATAACATGTTGTATGATCTTTGTGTCATAAGTTTTGAGATATTCATAGGTCCAAGCAAACACATCCCTGTACTGCTTGAATAAACTAATGAACTTATTCCTTTCACCAGGAGAACCACACTTCCCCAAATTTACATATTTGGGTTCACCTTCATTCCCTAAATTTATCATCTCGAATTGTAAATACAAGCTATGATTCTTGATGTTCGCTGGCTTTATGAAATTCTTATCTAAATCAAACATTTGTTCCAAGGTCCTAACTCCTTTTGGAATAAATTTCTCGAACTTTAATTCCTCTTGATGTTCTTCATCATCTATTATTGCTCCTTTGAAAGTATCATCATTCATCAAACACTCTGAGATTTGCTGATCATTGTCAAAAACCCTTAGATTTGTGATGTTATCTAGAACAGAAGGCCTGGAAAGAAATTCAATAGAGAATCTATTATTTGAAGGTACTAATCTTGCAGCTGAGGTATCTAATAAATCAGTTGATGCATTCTTGAATCTAGGAATTGACACAATATTGAATGCATGAAAATTTATTAGCAAATCCCAAACATCATTTTGGTAAGATATCAAATGTGATGAAATGCAGTGTATTTTGTTTTGAATTTTCTTAGCAACGATTTTAGAATATCCATATACTTTCATATTGTTTACTTTCAATTCTATTTCCTTTTTAAGTCCTTGAACTAGCGCTTCGTATTCGGCTATGTTATTTGTGCATTCGAATTCTAACCTACATAAAAGAAAATGTTTATTTTTTTCTGGATCAATTAGGACACAGACATCCCCTGATCCTTTTGATGTTTTAGAACCATCAAAATAAAGAATCCAAAAACTTTCTACTCCTACTGAATCTGAATTGCGAACTACATCTAAAACTAAATCTACTATGTTACAACCGATCTCATCAACCCGTGAAAATCGAAGGAGATCGAGTTGGATATCAGGTATACTACTAGCTTCTTCAGCTAATTGGTAATTTCCCAGTTCCAGTTCAATGTAATAGTTTCCCAACATAGAGTTTACTTGTTCATTTTTTCCTTCTACCTGAGTCACATTATATTTAATTTGAGGCTCTCTTAACACTTTTATTTGATTTTGACATCCTTTAAAAGGAAACCACAAATGTGACCAATCCGATGCAAAATATCCTTCTAACCTTGCTGACCAGTCTCAGCTCAAAACCAAACCATAAGCATCTGGTATGTTTTCTACCGCAAATTTCGATGTACTAACATACCCTCTCATCTATGGATAAATGAATCAGAACATCCTCCATTTATCCTATTACTTTTACTGTTGTTCTGTCTAATTGAAGAACTTGTTCAGTGGTTGGTTTAGGTTGACAATTGATTTGCTTGCAGACTGAAAGTGGCATAACATTGACTGATTCTCTTGAGTCGACTAAATAGTTGTGCACATCATAGTTGAAAATTTCAAAGGTCAGGAGAAACACTGGAGTTTTATACCTAGATTTTCCTCCTAAAATTGCCTCATCAATCTCTTCCTCAGGTTGGACTGGGAGGCTCCTCTTCTAGTGTCTCAAGTGCTTTTAAAAGCTTCTCTTTTTGATGAGGTAAATTGCACATTTCAAACAATGAGATATTTGCTTTAGCCTTTTTAATGTCTTCCACAACATCATATCCCATCTCATGTTCCTTGAGATTCTTCTTGACATTGTCAGTTTTAATTTCAATAGGATTTACAAGTGTGTTGAATTTCTTAGGATCCCGACTTCAAATGACAAGCTTAGGTATGTTAACAGTTGAAGTGTTGTTTTTTGTCTTTTTCATGTTTTCCTAAAGTTTCTTAATCTTTGGAAGTATTGAGTTATCTTCTTTTAATGAATTTTGACTTCTGGTTATTACATTTTTCTTTGGTGTTTCTTCTTGCATCGGAAAGTCTTCATCTTCCATATTAAACATAGAAACACAGTCCCATAAAACTAAGGTATATTCCTCTTGTGTTTCTATAGGTTCATGATCTTTTTCTTTCTCCTCACCAATTTCTGTCAATTTGGAGTCCAATAATTGATTCATTATTAATGTCATAGAATTAATCCATTGTGGGCAATTCTTCTCAAAATGAGGCTGCTGATGACAGGTACAAAAATTGTCCATGCCTACATTGGTTAAATTCATTGCTAAGGACTATGTGGAGGTGGTTTAGGTTGATTGTTGTCTTCACTTTTTTTTATAATAAGTCTTATATGGTTTATGAGCCTCCTTTTCCTTTTCTACATCTATCACCCTGTTTGATAATTTCTGGACCATCTTCACCATCCCTTCGAAATCCTGTGATTGCTCATCCTTAGGATTAGTCAGAAATAAAGGTTTCTTGTTTCCAAAAGTCTTCTCTTCTGACTGCATAGGGCAATGTTCTATACTCTCCATCTCTACCTCTACCTTCTCAGCTTCTTCATAGGTTTCTACTAATGTGGGTCTAACTGATCTCTTGGAAAACATGGCTAGATCAGGCCCGAGAGCTAAGGTATATTATTCAATTAGGGCATGTTCGGATGGTTTGTTAGCTGCACTGAAATTGTTTAGGTAAGCCACAAACCTTTGAGTGAAGTTATGCACTTTTTCCTTCTTTTCCTTATTTAGAGAAATTAACCCTTTCATTAAAGATGCATGAGTTTTCTCAACTACGTATTTGCTTCTAAAAAGTCTCTCAAAATTATTCCAATTTGTGATTGAATTTGCAAGTAGGTAAAAATACCATAAGGCTGATTTTCCTTTCAGGGTTTGAGGAAACAATCTACAGACCACATCTTCATGCTCTCTAGCTCATAGTCCCTATAAAGCCAAGTAAAAACTATGCAAATGATCATCTACAAGAATCCCTTTGGTTGAGTCAAATTTTGGTAAAATTTTGTCAAAAATCAAAGGCATATCATGTAAGGGAGGTGTCCGATTTAAAGGAGACCTAGCCCTCCAAGCAGGTTGTGGAGGTGGTTGATTTGCATTTACATTGGCCATGATTCTAAGAGGAGTATGAGGTTGGGACTGAATAGGGGTCTAGAATGGAGATAAGTGAGGGGAATTTGGTTCCAATTGATCCAAAGGTTGGTCAAATTTCTGTAAGGCTGCTTCTACCAATTCTTCAAGATCTTCTACCAACGCTGAGTCTTCCAAGTGAGGGTGATCTTTCTTCTGATACTCTCTTCTAGGTAGGAAAAAGATAATAGGTAATCCTCCAATGTTTTTTGCATATGCCCTGGTAATTCTCCTTAAATCATCAACCACTTCATTATTAACGGGATAAAGATACCCTGTTTCTTTTTCTTCAGGAGTGGGCTTGTGAAGCAAACTATTTTCAGAACTGTCACCGGTGGAGTAATTTTGAGAAAGCGGGATTCCTTGGCCAGCCATGCACTAGTGGCCCTCCTTCTAGTGCCAAAACTGTTGGAACCTAGAAAATCGCAGGTAACAACAGTAGGGATTCTTCACAATAAACGTTCCCAATTAGCTCATTATTGTTTTGTATGGGGAATCCATCCGGTTTACGGTCCGACTACCATAGGTCAAGTAACAATTAAAGTGTTTTACCAGTTACGGCCTGGTCCACTGTGTATATATTTTTTTTAGTTTTTTAATATTTAAGTATGATGTGCGAATTCCTAACTAAATGCAGGTGATAGAGATAACGAGGAGGGTCACAATGTGATGCACAGGTTCTTACCTCTAGTTTAACCTCTCTTGCTTCTAAATCACAAAACAAAGAGAAAGTAACTAAGACTCACTAACCTATCCGTAGTGAGCAAAACTGTAATTAATGGTGAGTAATGTATTGTATTACATGCATAAAGAAAATCACAGATAGCTGTTAACATTCCTGAACACATGAATATCAATAGAAAGATGAAAAACAAGATAGCTTATTATTAATTGAAACATTCATTACTCAATCACGAATGTGGAAATTTCACAAAAATAAATAGGAGCACATTCATAACATGAAAGAATTCAATAGGTTAGAACGATCTCACAGTTCATGGAAACGAGCTGAAAAAGAAATAGTTCACATCCAACCATCCCATGGAAAACATTTGAAACTCCATAAAACTTTCTCTAGATGAAAACATATAACTCTTTATTATAAGATGAATTAGCTCTTCTTACAATAAACTTCCTCAAGATAGTCTGAAAAAGGTCTCGGCTATCTAAAACTCTCCTATACTCATACAAAAAGCAAAAAACTCTTGGGCCGCCACTCAATTGCCTCTTGAGCTTCCCTAACCTTTCCTTTAAAAAAAATTGTCATGTAGCTTGTCCACAAAAATTAATATAATATATTACATTATTAATCAATATTCACAAAACATTTCATTAGGAAGGCCCAGCTTTCTCATTTGTAACTTTTTCCATGCATTAGCATTTGCTGGTATGCTTTCAAATCCATAAGGCTCAAGGAATCGAATGTTAATCTCATACTTGGCAGCTTGGATCTTCACACCCTATATTCTAGTAGGAATCAAGCACATCTGGTCCACCAACAAGTGTATGCTCATGGCTGCATGTGCTACTTCATTTTTTAATATCCATTCATCCAAGTCCTTGACCTGCTGGATTGCTTGTTCATTCTCGTTGTATCTGTCCTATAAATGATTTAAAAATAGTTCATGTTCAGATAGAACCTCAAATCTCTTCTTAGCAGAATTCTGACACCGGCTATATGTGAGGAGCACTCTCCTGTAGAACTCGGCACAAGAAGTCTTTGTCATCTTTATTGTTTTTTTAAATTATTCTGCGATATTACTAGCGAATTCCATTAACACATATTCTTTCTTCAATGTTTGATGATCTTTGATAGATAGGTCCACGAGAGATTATTTATTGGTTTCTTCCCAAACCATTCTTCCCTTTAGAATTTCCAATATATCCTGAGTCCTATCCAAAAAATATGAAGTGGTACTTACAATCTCTTCCAACCTGGTGTCTATCTGTTGAATTTTACATCTTTCATCCTCTATCTGTAGTTGTCTCTGATGGATCCTTTTCCTGAGCATCAGAGCATGCTCTTTTAAGGTTCGGATGTCATATTTATGCTCCATAGCACTCTTTAGCGATGCTATAAATGAATTCTTATGTTCTTATAAAGCTGTTATCTGTGTTTGATATTGCTTCTCCGTATCTTCTACTGTAGCCTTCTCTATTCCCATTTTAGTAACTTTGCTTTCCAACTTGTTCTTTTCCTCATTTAATTTTCCAAACGATAGCTGAAGATGACGTTTCTCAGTATTTAAACTCTGATACTCCATCCATAACATTTTTAACTCTGCGAAGGTAGCTTGAGAATTCTTCTCTATATTTTTTGTAGATATTGCTAGAGCATCCTTATCTACTTGCAGAGTTTGACCTTTTGTCCTTGAAAACTTGACTTCACCTATCATGTCTTCATATTTTATTTTTAGATTATGGATTTCATCCCTTTCTTTCTTCAAGGTTTCCTTTAGATGAGTTACGTTCTTCCGTGACTGCTCTAGATCAGTCATGATCCTATCCACGTTGTCTTCATTTGCTAAGGTTAAAGGTACCCCAACCCGTGCAATTAACTATGGATCCTTATGAGTACTATGTAATACTATCTTGTCCATCACCATATTCCCTATATTTCCTCTAGTATCTACCTTTTTCTCATTTCTTTTAACAATTCTCTTCTTTTCTTTGTCATAGAATATAGTATTAAAATCAGGTATTTTCTCCCCTTCGGTAGGCATGAAAGGAATCAAACAAAATTTAGAAGTTGAACCTTCTCCTAACATACTGCCAGAAGGAACAATAGGCTCCAAGGGATCAAGATCGGACTGTCCTCGTTCTTGATCTGTAGGATCTTGTCCTTCTTGTACATCAGCTTGCTCTATGGGATACTTTTCCTTTTGGGGTTCTGTTAACCTGAAGCCCTCATTTTTTGCATGTTCCTTCTTTATCTCAACTTCCTCTTTTCTTCTTCCTCCTTTTTAGCTGCTTCTTCAGAGGCTCGTTTCTTTTCTTCTTCTTCAATATTCAACCAATTCTCTTCTTCTTATACCAATCTGCTAGCATCTTCTTCTCTTTTCTTGTCATGTTCCTCTTCTAGCTTCTTAGCTTTTTCTACATCCTTGCGCTTTCTACCCATAGTTTCTATATTTTGTTTGAACCTTTTCCTAAGGGTTTTCATGTTCTTTGCATTGTGGAAGGTTTGCTCATCTTTATCCCAGAAATCAGTGCACTCGAAATGAACTCCTGCTTCTTTACAATAATCAACTACCTTATTTTCGGAGTCATTTATGTGAAAGTTCATTTCTCCAAAGTGAAAATATTATAATTCTTTAACAAGCTCTGCTGCATTCTTTACCCTTGAAAACTTATAACTTCCAACGAAGAAGGGTACCGCAGGGTACATTGCCTTTTTATGTTCAAACAAAAAATTCCCTACTCCATCGATGTATAACTGTCTAATAGCTTCCTTGTGGAGTACATAATTGGTAGCATATTTTGGGAGCAGAGAAGGATCTCTCGAACCACCATACATCCTCACATACAATACATCCTCTATCAGATAATAACTCCCAAATTCTTGTATGAACTTAAATGCTTCCTCGGACATGCAATTACATTCTGCTAGGAAAATCAGAGTATATAGGGGCATAATGAAATGCTCACAAATCTCCCTATAGTAACTGTAATACTTATGATCCCAAAACAATTTATAAGCTGTGTATAGTGGGTTCTGTCCTTCTCCCAATTTCACTTTAAAGCAGGGAAAGGATGACTGCACAGTATGCAATCAATTAAAATAGAAATAATGTAGAATTGATATTTATTCTGGGATACTCCTCCCAAGGATGCACTTATACATGTTGAAATACTGTTTGACACTATACTAGCCCAGTTGAAAATAGTTCCTTGTGTAGCAACAAAAAAGATGACCGAAATCCAACCAATCTTGAAAATTTTTCCATTTGCTCTACCAAAAATCACTTTGAGCATCAAAGCAATAAATCTGTAAGGAGCATGGAGAGTTGAGGTATCATATTCTCCTGAAGGTCTGGTTTTGAAATTCTTTCCTGGGATCATCATCTTCTTTACCGTCTCTACCAGGTCTAGACCTAACTCCTTTAACCAACTTTCTGTTAGATAGGCCTATGGTGTGGGTAGATGGTATGCCATAGACAAATAGGCAGGGCTATATGCAGCATAGCCTTGCTTTGCAGTATTTTCTAAGATCATTCTCATCACATCTGTCCTGGGCAGAATCCAACCTATTACTTCTGAGCATGGAAACAATTCAGGCCTAGTAACCACTTTCATCAAAGCTGACCTTTCAATGTTAGCATAAATTGTCATTTCTTCAAACCCAACATCAGGGACATTCTGAAAATTTCTTCCCATTTGTAATTTGGTTCTACTCTAGTAGTGGTTTTAGTGTCCTCATAGATGATTTTTAACTTGTTTATTACTTCTACCTCAGGCTCCTCTTCAGCCACTTGGGATTTCTTCTTCTATCTCTTTGGCATGCTGCCGTAATGGAAATCGACTTGTAACAGTCATGCAACATGTTTTAGTCTAACTAACTCTAGAAATTGATACATTAATAAACAAGAAAATATGCAGATCTATTCACCTCTTCAACATGCATGCTAGTAAATTACGTTAAACACAGTCTTTCAAATGAGTGATTTAAAACAAAAAAAAATGATAGAATGTTGCCTCCTAAACCTGCCCAAGATTCACTCTCTCAGAAACCCTAATCAACTAAATGCCTTCTGGAGTCCCACGGGAAAATATGGCTGTAGGGAAGATGACTTCCTAACCTCAGGCTACCCAAAAAACGATCGAGAAAAGGGTGGTGCAGACAAGGAAATGCCTATCTGCACCATACCCTAAAACCTTGCACCCTAGACGAAGGCATACTCATAACTCTTAACAGCATATAGACTCAACCTTCCCACCAAATGAAAACACAAGCAATGGGCTATTCCCTTAATGAGGTAAAATATTGACAAGAAAAACCGTAAGAAGGAAAAACCCATAACCTCTATGCAGAAAACCTAACCTCCATCCACTAATTGGTTCAACGGTTAAAAAAAGCACCTAAAAGAAAAAATAACGGGTAACCTACCTGGAAATGGCGACATGGATGACCTGGATGGGAAAAGATCTCCATAGGTGAAGAGGAGGAGAAAACAGGTCTTAACAGCTGCGTGCACACCTTCTCTGGATAGTTTTGACAGTGCAAACTTGAAAGATCACAAGGCATGATATAACACATATATATAACCTTTGACCAGGTGGGAAACCATCAACGGGAAAGCATTAAAACCATCGAAAAAAATTGCAGAGGATATCCGCAATATCGGGCACAAAAATAACTATGGACCCAACATTACATAGAAAACAACCTTGGACGTCGGAGCCACTACTCACTACTCTTGGAACCAATTGTCGATAGCCCTCTGCAACGTCAGTGTTAGACTACTCTACTACCCTGATGATTGCTTTGGGAAATGAGTATCTGCTACCAACAAAATTAAGCTCTTTGGAATCGGAAAAGACAAGGTAAAGCTTTTGAATCATTTCAAGACTATCTTTCCACAACGTCGAGCGGGATAAACATTACAACTCCATCATTTTCTGGTCAACCAAAGTGACAGGGAAAAATTTTAATCAGACAATGGAAACACTAAGGTGAAAGAACACCCAGTTCATCGGATAAGTCATGCACCAAGGAGCCAAAACTTTGGCAAACAAAGTTTTAGAGTTAAAGAAAATTAAATCCGATGCATCGACAAAGGTTTCCAAAGGCTTGCGATAGACCACTCGGCAAACTATATGACTCTGCTTCTGCAATGTCGAAAGGCTAGTCCACTACGTTTCTGATATATGAAGGATAATTGACTAATCATCCGATACAGATAAGCAAAACAAACCAAGTCTTTTAAGAGAATTTTTTGAACTCAAGGAAAACTTTGGTAGTAATATAATACTCCTAGGCCAGTTTGAAGAAAAACAAATAAAAAGGGGGGGCCCTAAAATTGAAAATTTTTGGGTAAATAGTTGCAGCTGCAACAGAACCTTAAGCTCCTCTATCCTATTCCATAGGTTATTTCTAGGAACTATATCAAAACCTTTTCTAAAATCCACAAAGCAACAAAATAGGGAAAACTTGTTATTACGACATTCCTCTGGAATGACCCTAAGTGTAACGAGGTGGTCTATGGTTGAATGATTCCTTCTAAAACCTTCTTGTCCTTTAGCCCGCTTACCTTCTATTTATAGTCATTCATTGATATTATTTTCTAAGATAATACCATATAACTTAGCTAAGAGAGGGCTAATCATAATAGACTGATAATTAGAGGGGTCATTTTTATCACTACTTTTGAAAATAGGAATAATGAGGCTTTGTGTCCAAGGTGTAGGAAACCCTTGCTTGACCTCTAGATTAAAGAGTTTATGGATGTGCGGGATGGGGATAAGCCCTCCAATTTTTAAGAATTTTTCTTGGTAGCCTTCAATGTCTTTGGCTTTTCCATTTGCTAAGCATTTAACCCCGAAATCTATGTCTTCTAACGAGAAAAATTCTTTCGTTGTAAGAAGGGTTTGAATATTATCTCTGACATCCATGGATTCATAAAGATTTTTAAAATAGGAATTCCAATCTTTTAAAGCAATTTTATTGTTTGCTTTTGTTTTGTGAGTTAGAATTTGCCTCCATAATTTCTTAGGAGCCACCTTAGAGAGGTGTAGGAGATTTTTCTTCCT
The DNA here is from genome assembly GCA_001517045.1 of Pseudotsuga menziesii. Taxonomy (NCBI): domain Eukaryota; kingdom Viridiplantae; phylum Streptophyta; class Pinopsida; order Pinales; family Pinaceae; genus Pseudotsuga; species Pseudotsuga menziesii. The sequence goes on from LPNX010075796.1 coordinate 33,399, forward strand.
TTTACTTAGATAATTCCTTTTTTACTTTTAATTAAGGACTTGTAGTAACTTATCTTGTCCATTTTTATCGAATATGTAGTAGCTTGCTTAATTTATTTTATCGCATCTTTACACTCTTGATCATACTAAGGGTTGGTTCTACTATTGCTCGTTTTAGTCGAGACTTCAATAATGAAATTGGTAATGGACCACGAGAGGGTTGTAGAAAAATTATGGTAGAGATTTTCTATATTCTCCATGCTAGATAAAGGAACTAGTTCATTTTCTAGATCATGGAGAAAAATGTTTGCTTTGTTTGATCGAAGATCAAGTTATTTTGGCAATGCTAGTTTTCCTCCTTTTGATTGCTATGCATGGCAATATTGAGAGTTATAATTAAACTTCTATGATCAGAGTTGGGATCATGGTCATTGAATATGTTGAAATCTATTAATTTGTTGTATATAGGTATATCTGATATAACATAATCTACCACACTAATTCCAAGTCCATGGATACAGGTCATCTGGCTATAGTTTGGCCATTTTGTGAGACCATTGCAAATGATAAGATCTTGAGAACTACAAAATTTGACCAACTCAAACCCGAATAAATTTTCGAATAGATCTTCATAACATCTTTTGTACCTATTAGCTAGCTCAAGGTCTTCATCTAACTAAAGAGGATTAGGGTTGTAATAGTTTCTTAAAAGAATAGCTTGGTTACTGGAAGTTTGAGCACTGAAGTCATCTATGAAAAGGATATTATCTTCCTTCCTTAAACTAGAAATATCATGTTTTAAACCATTATAAGGACAATTTTTATCTAAATTGGTTTTTTTAATAGGGGAAAAATAACATATGGCTATGTAGGTTTTTTCATCATTAATGCATCTGATCTATATCCAAATAAATTGGTTATAAGAGCATTTCTTATAAAGCTTAACATGTGGGGATATGTTCTTCCTAATGTAGGTTATACCCCCAATGCCTCTGCGACATGAACCTTTATTCCATATTGACCATAGGACATATTTGTCTATATCAGGGGCCTTAGACTCCACGTTTTCCCAATTTTCAACCAATAATATAATATCCATTTCGCTCGGAATCCAACTTAACTTATGGCCTTTGCTCCATGGAAATCCTCGACAGTTCTAGGAGAAGATCCGAAGTGTGTCAAATTATTATTTATCAATATCATTTTGGTTTCTATCTCTAATAATGGCTTTCATGTTTCTGATTAATGCCCATTTTCCCTCCTTCCTAACTTCTTTTACCTTTTGGACCTCGTTTCTTAATTTTGCCTGATCCTTTAGAATGAGGTCCTCATTTATAAATACTCCAGATCCTTTTAGTCTTGAAGTCTTACTGAGTATGTTGTATTTTTGTTTGGTAGAGCTAACCTTAACCCGTATTAGCCTTTATTTATTCTCAATTAATTTCCCCAACCTGTTTGCTTCAATGAGACTGGTAGTTTCAATTTATAACCTATTGTGAAGTTTTGTCTTGGCAATGGCTAACATATCCTCTTCTTCCTCCTCTTTTAAACAAAAAATTATGAGGTTTAAATCTCTTTTGTTATGCTCATGGTTTAAGGCTATGAGCTTATTCATTCCTCTTTAATGTGTTTGATATCTATTTAACATTCTGTATTATTTAGGGTTAGGTTATGGTAACTTTTTTCCTATAACTATTTAATCCTATCCTTTAACTTAATATTTTCTATTATATCTGCCTCTCCTTGTTCGTGTGTTTTTTTAATTTCATTGCATGCATTCTAGTCTCCATTATCTCTAACTTGTTCTCCATTTTTGTAATCTTAGCATCTAATTCTTTTTGGATCTCTTCTTAAAAAGATGTAAATTTATTATGGAGCGTGGATTTTAACTGTATCTAGAGTTTAGCTTCTCTTTCTTCCTTACATTTCTCTATGGATTCTATATATTCATAAATTTTATCCTTTCCTTCTTCCCTATGTTTATCTACTCACTCGATAAAATCATAAAGGTTCTATAGGATAACTGTGCTAGGTCTTCCTTTAAGAATTTTTGGAAAATGCGGTGATTTTCTCATATTTATGTAAAGGTGTAAAAGTGTATATAGAAATAACTAACAATAATAATAATAATAATAATAATAATAATAATAAAAGAGAGGAAAGAAAAGTATCCACCTAATTTAGAGCCCCAAAATAAATGATGAATATGCCCTAGTTGTAGGAGTGGAGTGCCTAGAAATTTTACCGAAGGTTTTCACCGCAAAACTAAAAAACTAAAAATATAAAATATAAAAAAATAGAGAGAGTAGGAATGTATGCACATAATTTAGAGACCCCATATGAATATGCCCTAGCAGCAAGAGTGGAGTGTCCATAAATTTTACCGACGGTTTTCACTGCAAATCTTCATCAAGGGTTTTCACCGTAGCGATTCATTGAGGGTTTTCACTGTAGAGCTCGATTTATAACATGTAAACTAATATTGAATAGTTATGTAAATAATATTCACTCTAAAAAAAGTTAATTATAAAGTAGTTCAGAAGCAATGCCATAGTGGAGCCCATAAGACATTTAATGTTATTTTGCTTTGCAAATAATATTCACTCCATGAGAAAATAATGATATTGGACCCCATATAACATTTAATATTATGTCTCTTTGTAAATAATATTTGACCCCATATTCCCTAGATGCAGGTGACAACATGGCCAATAATCAACATGCCATGCCTCGGTTTGTGCACCCCCCATGTGGTAGCCAAACATGCAATTGGCATGTCCATTAACTCCGCCACCCTACCTTCTCGAAGTTCTTCTCGCGTGTAGGAGGAGTAGTTAGTCATTTCCACACCTGCGACGTAGGGTGGTGACATCCTGGCCTCCTCTTGAGATTTCATGGTGATGCATAGGTATTCAATGTGACTTGGTACAGGGTCTGGTCAGGCAGGGGTTTCGAACCAGTTCTCCATGGATTATTGCTCCATTATCTTTGTTCGGTTTGGCTCTACTTTGTTTGTCTTTCCTAGGTTTGAATTTGCCTTGTTTATCTCTGCCGGGCTTGGCCATGCTTTGTCTGGGTCTTAGAAGCGTTTTGAAGTCCAAACTCAGCCTTAAGGTGTGTTTGGCTTTGATTTTTCGATTCTACTAGGCTCTTCTCATAGGTCTATCAGTCTGCATATCAGGGAACTTCTCTCTGGCTCCAGGGAAGTTGGAAGCTCCCACCAACCTGCTATCCTTCTTCGCACCTGTCAACCCTATCTGTCGAGCTTCGGGATGATCAACATGTCCAGACAATGAGAAGTTCCTCGATGCTCTAGCTCGGGTAGGGGAAAATCCCAGAGAGTGTTCAGTATGCTAATAGAAGAGGGGTATGAAATTCACATTTCTAAACCTGTACGCATCCTCATTGAAGATTGGGAAGGGAGGGTCCTTAACCGTTGACACTCTTTTGGGTAGGGAGGTGTCCAAATTAACCATTACTGGCTTGTCAAAACATGTTGTACAATCTCGTTGAAGACATGCTTAGTAATTGGTCAGAGGACCGAGACACTATTCTTGCTGTGAAAGCAAAAATGGCAGAAATGGACACTCAACTTACATCACTGGACAACACTTTTTCTTGGAACTGCATCGATAGTAAAGCAGGGCATATCAGTCTCGAGGAAGGTGGTAGTGTGAGTGCAATGGGGGGCAAGTCACGGGATGCCAGTACGGTTTTGGATCCTCAAGATCCTCCTTTCCCCATCCCTTCGATTGTGGAGCCTCTATTTAAACATTTGAAGGACATGGACAGCTAGAACATTGAATAGCCACAAAATACTCCAGCTGTTGCAACCAACATGACCAACACTTTGCAGGAGAAAGAATGGGGATGCCCCATCATTGAGGAAAACCCCCCATCTTGAAGCATGCTCAAAATTTCTATAGAAATGAACTGTCGTTTCAGGTTTTTTTTGCATTACTATCTAGTTTAGTTAGTGATTTGTTTACTTTTGAAAATGAACCCTTTAATTATGTCAAAAGCTGGTTACTGTGATAGTCCTACAAGCCTGAACAATTTCAGTTCCTTTTTTCTTAGACAACCCTCTATTTTTTAGAGGCTTGGGTGGTGGCTTCACCACCTGAGACCTCCTATGGTCAGGGTTTATTTTGTATATAATGGTTTTGTAATTTAATAGAACTGTGCAGCTTTACAAAAAAAATTAAAATTATTTGATGCCATATTTTTTTTTCACACAAAAAAACCAACTTTATATAAAATAAAAATTGTCTCTTACAATCAGAAATCCCGCGTTCCAGAAAAAAGAAACCCACATAATACCATACCTACATAGTCGGTCAAGGCTCTAAATGTTGAAATAATGTAACTTCGAAGAATATTCTTTATGTATCTTTTGTGGTCTCCGATGGTCCAACCGGGAGAACCTCTTGTATTACATTGTACCCCAATGCTCCTAATCGGAAGAACTAATAAGAGTCATGAGGTAGTCCCCTCTAATTGTAAAGGTGGGTCATCAGCACCCCAGTGTGGTTACTTGAGCCTACATGTGTAACTCGAGCCTACATGAGTTAACTTAAGCCGACATGTTAATTGAGTAAACTTTAAGTAAATGGATGAATATAAATAGAGGTGTAGTGCTCCTCATTTGAGACACACACACTCACTTGGAATGGCGCACTTGTGGAGGAAAGGAGTTGCTGGAGAAGGAGGAGAATCAGGTTTTTGATCTCCTTGTTCGTTTTACCTTTTTCCCATTTATTGAGGAAGCTTTTGCTAGGTTTTTCCCTTTAGGGTTTTCCCAGGATAAATCTGTGTTGTTCTTGTGATACTGTTTCTTTCAGTGATCCTGCTTTATATGCTTTTATTATGAAAAATGAAATGATATACTGATGTCTTAGTAAAGGATATGAAAAATTAACATGGTATCAGAGCTAACCTGAATAGGGCAGCTTTCACAAGTTACAGAAGCTAGGGCTTCTTATTTTTTGGTTCTCTCTCCACAATCAATCAGCAAAAGAAGGCTAGGTTGAATCTCCTTTGAAGGGTGCATCGTTCTGTCGAAGCGGAATTCGATTCCAAGCATTTTCAATTTTCGATGTGGAAATTAGGGCTTTCTACAGAAGAGGAATTTTTGAGTGAGACCAGCATAGGATTTTGTCATGGTAGAGATGGAAAGCATCTAGAAAGTCTATGTGAGATATGGTTGAATGTTGTATTGACTAAAAAGTTGCATGATGCATAAGAATTTGTCGTTATGCATATGTTTTATGAAATAGTTCTAACCATGCAACTGGTGCATTTGAAATGCAGGAAAGGTCATGTACAGCCTCATTCAAGAAAAGAAGGATGAGACTTGTTCCGAAGAACAAGTGATGACAATTCAAGATTCACTCCAATAAACATGAATATGAAGCTCCCAGGGTCAGAGACACCATGACGAAAGAAAGAGCTTCAGAGAGTTGTAGATCCACCTTGAAGGATGAAGATCACCATGGGTACAAGAGATAACTCAAGATGAAGAAAAGAATGCTATGGAAGAAGCTATGATCAAAGAATAACAGTTGATCATGGGGAATGATATATATGATATGATGAAACAAATGTACAAAGCAAGGTTCGTGATTATCCCTAGAAAGAATAGACTATGACATGACATACTCTATTGACCAGTATATGTCAAGCATAGAACCACCTGTATAGAATGAAGAGGGAAGATGATACTCCAATTCAGGGGGAGTGACTACAGAAAATTATATCTGAGTTCGACATGGTATGACATGATGGATAGCTTTGTGATGGATCGAGACTTTACCAAGAGTAAAGCAGTTTCTAACCTTCAAGGTTAAATGCAAAAGACTAGGATATGTTGATGACCTGAGAAGACAAACTCATAGAAGATGTTGTGATACTAGAATGATGTTTGGGATATAGTACTCAAACCAGAAAGCAAGAACGTGGTATCTTCCAAATGGATTTGCAAGATAAGATATGTTGCTGATAGAAGTAAGGTAAGAGTTGCGGCTAGAGTTTTCTATCAGAAAGAGGGAATTAACTCTGAAGAGACACTTACTTCTGGAAGCAAGGTACATTTCCTTCAAAACTATCATGGTAGTTTCTTCCATGATGAAGNAGAAAAATAAAATCAAGTATATGGTTTAAGGTCTGCTATGAGTTCTTGGTTTAGCAGGAAACAGTCCAGTGTTTCTCTTAGCTCGGTTGAAGCAGAATACATAGCAGATTGCTCTACTATGTTATNGAAAAAGAGTTTTACATCAAATAGGCATGAGGATTTGAAGTTGAAGACAGAAGGAATCAAGTATGCGAGTTGAAGAAGGCCCTCTATGGCCTGAAGCAAGCTCCCAGAGCTTGGTATGGAAGAATNGGCATATGGCTTCAGAAGTCGATATCAGCTCTCTTTGACCTGAATATGGATACAACAATGATTCTATGTGATGACCACAGTTGTGATGACAAAGAACCATGTGTTCCACGTAACACGTAGAAATCCGGTATTTCTACATACAAGATAAGATGAAGATAATGATACTGTAGATGCAGATGATGGTGATTCAATATTTCTATACTGAATATATAGATGATGATGGTTTCAGTATTCCCATACTGAAGATATAGATGATATTTCAGTATTTACATACTGTAGATAGAGATACAGATGGTGATATATTTGTATTCATATATTGAAGATGTAGATGATGATGGTTTGGATGATGATGTACCGACGAAGCCTCTGCCTTGAGTAGAGTTTGAACACTTTCAAGACAAGCTTGGTGTTGTTCAGAAAGACCTTCCTCGAAAGGGGGAGTAGTGATGTTGCAGAGGGATTGTATCATCCCGGGACATCTGTCCATAATAGATCCGGTGACCTCGATCATCGAGAACGTGATGGGATTGTATCATCCTTGGGAACCTTCCCTAAAGTGATCCGGAGACCTCGGTCTTCGAGAATGAAGAGGGATTGTATCATCCCGTGACATCTGTCCATAATAGATCCGGTGACCTCGGTCATCGAGAACATGATGGGATTGTATCATCCTTGGGCACCTTCCCTAAAGTGATCCAAAGACCTCGGTCTTCGAGAATGAAGAGGGATTGTATCATCCTGGGACATCTATCCATAATAGATCCAGTGGCTCTGGTCCTCGAGAATGTGGTAGGATTGCATCATCCTTGGGCATAGTCCTAAAGTGATAGGGAGTGATTATCCCGTAATTGTATCCGGTGACTTCGGTTGTCGAGAATGTGGTAGGATTGCATCATCCTTGGACATAGTCCTAAAGTTATAGGGAGTGATTATCCCGTAATTGTATCCGGTGACTTCGGTTGTCGAGAATGTGGTGGGATTGTATCATCCCTGGACTTTAAGTCCAAAAGTGATCCAAAGACTTTTTGTCTTTGAGTTGTGGATTGCAGGTTGTTGCTGATGATGATGATGCCGTACTGATCGAAAGATCAGAGTATGTTGATGATGACGAACTGATCAAAAGATCATAGTATGATGATGATGACGAACTGATTGAAAGATCAGAGTATGATGATGATGACATACTGATCTAAAAGATCAGAGTATGATGATGACGCACTATGATTATGATGTTTCTGATCAAAAGATCAGAGTATGATGATGATGTTTCTGATCGAAAGATCAGAGTATGATGATGATGCTTCTGATTGAAAGATCAGAGTATGTTGATGATGTTTCTGATCGAAAGATCAGAGTATGATGATGATGTTTCTATGTTGATGATGTTTTTGATCGAAAGATCAGAATGTGATGATGATTATGTTCGACAGATCAGACTATGATGATGATGATGTTGCTGTTGATCAAAAGGTCAAGGTGCTGAAGATGTTGTTGTTGATCGAAAAGTCAAAATGTTGAAGATGTTGCTGATCAAAAGGACAAAATGCTGAAGATGTTGTTGTTGATCGAAAAAAATTCAAAGTGCTGAAGATGTTGCTGATCGAAATTTCAAAATGCTGAAGATGTCGTTGCTGATTGAATAGTCAAAGTGCTGAAGATGTTGCTGATCGAAAGGTCCAAGTGCTGAAGATGTCGTTGCTAATTGAAAGATCAAAATGCTGAAGATGTCGTTGCTGATTGAATAGTCAAAGTGCTGAAGATGTTGCTGATCGAAAGGTCCAAGTGCTGAAGATGTCGTTGCTAATTGAAAGATCAAAATGCTGAAGATGTTGTTGTTGATCTAACAGTCAAAGTACTGAAGATGTTGCTGATCGAAAGGTCCAAGTGCTGAAGATGTCGTTGCTAATTGAAAGATCAAAACGCTGAAGATGTTGCTGATGATGAAGACTGAATATTGAAGATGAATACTACATGATGTTGAAAAGCTTCCAATGATTTATAGATGTGTTACCCTGCTGATGTTGATGATGTCCGCTATCTCTACTATTGTTGTTGTTGATGTAGAATACCCTTCTCGTTAAGGGGGAGTGTTGAAATAATGTAACTTCGAAGAATATTCTTTATGTATCTTTTGTGGTCCTCGATGGTCCAACCGGGAGAACCTCTTGTATTACATTGTACCCCGATGCTCCTAATCGGAAGAACTAATAAGAGTCATGAGGTAGTCCCCTCTAATTGTAAAGGTGGGTCATCAGCACCCCAGTGTGGTTACTTGAGCCTACATGTGTAACTCGAGCCTACATGAGTTAACTTAAGCCGACATGTTAATTGAGTAAACTTTAAGTAAACGGATGAATATAAATAGAGGTGTAGTGTTCCTCATTTGAGACACACACACTCACTTGGAATGGCGCACTTGTGGAGGAAAGGAGTTGCTGGAGAAGGAGGACAATCAGGTTTTTGATCTCCTTGTTGGTTTTACCTTTTTCCCATTTGGGGCATCTATATTGAGGAAGCTTTTGCTGGGTTTTTCCCTTTAGGGTTTTCCCTGGATAAATCTGTGTTGTTCTTGTGATACTGTTTCTTTCAGTGATCTTGCTTTATATGCTTTTATTATGAAAAATGAAATGATATACTGATGTCTTAGTAAAGCATATGAAAAATTAACACTAAACACCATCATGATTTTAAGCAACAAAGTATATATCCTTCTCTTTGATGAACATTGTCAAGAAGAGAGAACGCCACTACATAATAATTAGTAAACCGTTCCTTATTCTGAGCCCATCCTGAACCAGTTCCCAGACAATAGCTTCCATTCCTTCCCCCAAATCTTGCTTAGATAATAGATCTGTGCCCATATTTAGCTCACGATAAATATGATTAAAAGTAATTTTCTAAAAACTATTTATGAGAATTTTTACCTGAATGATCCAATGATGAAGCTCAATATAGTGAAGAGAATGAACATCCTTTTCCCAATCCACGATCACTTTCAAGTCCCTCAAAACCCTGATGGAATAAATTTCCTTCCCCCTCGCAAAAAACAACAAACCCTAGAACACTAATAGCTATTCCTTATTATTCTTTCCAACGTCGATGCTCAAATTAAGACTAAAAGAATGATGATGGCTCAATCTAATCACCATCCCTGCCCCACAAATATCACCTTGCTCGACGCCATCAAAGAATCCGACAATACCCTGCTCAAAAAGTGTTGGGAAAGAAATGCTATGACTAAAATATTTATGCATCAAAGATTCATGGGCGTGTCTCTAGCCTAAAGCCTTCATTCCAGCCATAAATGGGTCTTCCCTACCATTCTAAAAAGTGACACAATTTCAATCCCTCCAAACAGTCCAGAATATAGCCAGCTAAACACCCATTGGATGAGCTGAAGAATTAATGAAGCCGCATATATTATCCAACAGGTAGTGTGTGTCCCATATAAAAGAAATGGAGAGGTTCTTGCTGAAAAACTCCCACACAGAATGGAATAACCCACAGCTACCAAAAACATGATCCACTGTTTCATAGTTTTATAGATAGAGGAAACATCTCCACGACCTTGAGTATCCACGCTTCTGGAGAGAGTCCCATGTCTTAATTTTTTAATGGATGCAAATCCATCCAAAACATTTGATCTTTAAAGGTAAAGGGCCAAGCCATAATCTATTGGGATGAGAGAAATCCTCTTAGCAATATTTTGAATTTCCTTGCATGCGTTCTAGTCTCCATTATCTCTACCTTGTTCTCCATTTTTTTTTAATCTGAGCATCTAATTCTTTTTGGATCTCTTTTTAAAAAGATGTAAATTTACTATGGAGCGTGGATTTTAACTCTATCTGGAGTTTAACTTCTCTTTCTTCCCTACATTTCTCTATGGATTCTATATATTCATAAATTTTATCCTTTCCTTCTTCCCTACGTTTATCTACTCACTCCATAAAATCATAAAGGTTCTATAGGATAACTGTGCTAGGTCTTCTTTTAAGAATTTTTGGAAAATGTGGTGATTTTCTCATATTTATGTAAAGGTGTAAAAGTGTATATAGAAAATAATAATAATAATAATAATAATAATAAAAGAGAGGAAAGGAAAGTATCCACCTAATTTAGAGCCCCCAAATAAATGATGAAGATGCCCTAGTCGCAGGAGTGGAGTGCCTAGAAATTTTACCGAAGGTTTCCATCGCAAAACTAAAAAACTAAAAATATAAAATATAAAAAAATAGAGAGAGTAGGAATGTATGCACATAATTTAGAGACCCCATATGAATATGCCCTAGTAGCAAGAGTGGAGTGTCCATAAATTTTATCGGCGGTTTTCATTGCAAATCTTCATTGAGGGTTTTCATCGCAGAGCTTGATTTATAATGTGTAAACTAATATTGAATAGTTATGTAAATAATATTCACTCTAAAATAAAGTTAAATATGAAGTAGTTCAGATGCAATGCCATAGTGGAGCCCATATGACATTTAATGTTATTTCGCTTTGCAAATAATATTTACTCCATGAGAAAATAACGATATTGGACCCCATATAACATTTAATATTATGTATATTTGTAAATAATATTTGACCCCACATTCCTCGGATGTGGGTGACAGCGTGGCCAATAATCGATGTGCCATGCCTCAATCTGTGCACCCCCTACGTGGCAGCCAACATGCGATTAGCATGTCCATTAACTCCGTGACCGCACCTTCTCGAATTTCTCCTCACGTGCGGGAGGAGCAGTCAATCATTTCCACACTCACGACGTAGGGTGGTGACACCCTAGCCTCCTCTTGATATTTCATGGTGATGCAGAGGTATTCAATGTGAGTTGGTACAGGGTCTGGTCAGGCAGGGGTTTCAAACCACTTCTCCATGGATTATTGCTCCATTGTCTTTGTTGTGTTTGGCTCTATTTTTTTTGTCTTTGCTGGGTTTGACTTTGCCTTGTTTATCTTTGCTCGGTTTGGCTCTGCTTTTTTTGGGTCTTACGAGCGTTTTGAAGTCCAGACTCAGCCTCAAGGTGGGTTTGGCTCTACTTTTTCGATTCTACTAGGCTCTTCTCACAGGTCTGTCAGTTTGCATATCAAGGAACTTTTCTCCGGCTCCAGTGAAGTTGGAAGCTCCCACCAACCTGCTATCCTTCTACGCACCTATCGACCCTATCGGTCGAGCTTCATGATGATCAACATGTCTAGACAATGAGGAGTGCCTCGATGCTCTAACTCGGGTAGGGGAAAATCCCAGTGAGTGTTCAATCTGCTAATGGAAGAGGGGTATGAAATTCACATTTCTAAACCGACACGCATCCTTGTTGAAGATTGGGAAGGGAGTGTCCTTAACCAATGACTCTCTTTTGGGTAGGGTGGTGGCCAAATTAAGCATTACTGGCTTGTCAAAACATGTTGTACAATCTCGTTGAAGACATGCTTAGTAATTGGTCGAAGGCCCGAGACACTGTTCTTGCTGTGAAAGCGAAAATGGTGGAAATGGACACTCAACTTACATCACTGGACAACACTTTTGCTTGGAACTACATGGATGGTAAAGTAGGGCATATCAGTCTCAGGGAAGGTGGTAGTGTGAGTGTAATGGGGACAAGTCACGGGATGCCAGCACGGTTCTGGCTCCTCAAGATCCTCCTTCCCCCATCCCTTTGATCGTGGTGCCTCTATTTAAATGTTTGAAGGACATGGACAACTAGAACATTGAACAGCCACAAACTACTCCAACTATCACAGCCAACATGAGAAACACTTCACAGGAGGAAGAATGGGGATGCCCCATCATCGAGGAAAACCCCCTATCTTGAAGCATGCTCAAAATGTCTATAGAAATGAACTGTCGTTTCAGGTTTTTTTTCCATTACTGTTTAGTTTGGTTAGTGCTTTGTTTACTTTTGAAAAAGAACCATGTAATTATGTCAAAAAATGGTTACTATGATAGTCCTACAGTCTTGAACAATTTTAGTTCTTTTTCTCTTAGACAACCCTCTATTTTTTAGAGGCTTGGGTGGTGGCTTCACCACCTGAGACCTCCTATTGTCAGGGTTTATTTTGATATATTGTTTTCGTAATTTAATTGAACTGTGCAGCTTTACAAAAATAATAAGATTATTCGACACCATATTTTTTTTCACACTAAAAGACCAATAAAAAATCCTGCGTTCTAGAAAAAAGAAACCCACATAATACCATAGCTACATAGTCGGTCAAGGCTGTAAACACCATCATGATCTTAAGAAACAAAGTATATATTGTCCTCTTTGATGAACATTGTCAAGAAGCGAGAACGCCACTACATAATAATTAGTAAGCCGTTCTTTATTCTGAGCCCATCATGAACTAGTTCCCAGACAATAGCTTCCATTCCTTCCCCCAGAGCTTACTTAGATAATAGATCTGTGCCCATATTTAGCTCACGATAAATATGATTAAAATTAATTTGCTAAAAACTATTTATGAGAATTTTTACCTGAATGATCCAATGATGAAGCTCAATAGAGTGAAGAGAATGAACATCCTTTTCCCAATCCACGATCACTTTCAAGTTCCTCAAAATCGTGATGGAATAAATTTCCTTCTCCATCGCAAAAAACAACAAACCCCAGATCGCTAATAGCTATTCCTTAGTATTAGTTCCAACGTCAATGCCCAACTTAAGACTAAAAGAATGAAGATGGCTCAATCTAATCACCATCCTTACCCCGCAAATCTCACCTTGCTCGATGCCATCAAAGAAGCTGATAATACCCTACTCAAAAAGCGTTGGGAAAGGAATGCTACGACTAAAGTCTTTATGCATCAAAGATTCATGGGTGTGTAGCCAGCCTAAAGCCTTCATTCTAGCCATAAATGGTTCTTCCCTACCATTCTAAAAAGTGACACAATTTTGAGCCCTCCAAACAGTCCAAAATATAGCCAGCTAAACATCCATTTGATGAGCTAAAGAATTAATGAAGCTGCATATATTATCCAACAGGTAGTATGTGTCCCGTATAAAAGAAATGGAGAGGTTCTTGCTAAAAAACTCCCACACAAACAAGAATAACCTACAGCTACCAAAAACATGATCCACCATTTCATAGTTTTATAGGTAAAGGAAACATCTCCCCGACCCCGACTATCCACGCTTCTGGAGAGAGTCCCATGTCAGAATTTTTTAATGGATGCAAAGCCATCCAAAACATTTGATCTTTAAAGGTAAAGGGCCAAGCCATAATCTATTGAAGGAGACATTGATTGGGCTGAGAGATATCCTTTCAGCAAGATTTCGATATACTAGATATGCTGTAACAAAACCATTAACCTTTTTTTAGTCCCACACAAGCTTGTCGTTGTTCTCATTTAAAGAAATACCAGTAGCAGATAGATATTTAGTGAAGGTCATCCACTCCTTGGCCAAGTCTCCACAAATATTTAGATTTTTGTCTTTAAGATAGTGTGGGTAACGATATTCCTCACCAACAACAATGTGTGAGAGATTGAAGATGTTCCTCTCATGTAGGTTTTGTATCAATGGAAAAGAGAGAGTGAATGAGCCACCCATCCCCATGAACGGGTCAATCTCCACAAAAATTTGCGTGGCCCTCCCTACCAGCTAGCTAAGATTGAATTTTAAGATTGTCAAAGTATCCACCAAGCTACACCAGATCATCGTACAACTGGTAGGAAGTTAATAACTACATCACAACCAAGAAATGACAGGAAGCCTTTGTAGATACTTAAATATGATAATACTACCCCAAATCCCTTCATTATGAAATAGCTCACCACAGGCTCTTGGAGCATAAGTATTTGTTAAATTTCCCTAAGTGTTTAATGCCCTAGCCACCTTGGTCAAGCAGCCTCGACAAAATATCCCAACTAACCAGGTGATATTTTGGTTCCTTTAATTTACATCGCCATGTTAGAAAATAGGACCGCAGAGCAATAACAGATATATAGTTAAATCAGTAAACAAGATGCAAAACACATTGAAACATTACAGAGAGACACAGATATAACGTGGTTCACCCAAACGATGGGCTACGTCCACAAAGAAATTTGACAATCCTTTTATTACAGTCCAGAACGATGAAGGGATACACCCTGCAGCAAAACCACTGCACTTCCTCTTCACGCTCTCACAGTCTCTCTTCCAGTACAATACAATACCATATCCGCTCAATTTACAAAGATCTCTTTTATAGGGGAAATACCATGGGAAAAAATTCTAGGGTTTACCCAATGCCATGGGTCCACAATACTATTGGCCAACACACATCCCAAAGAAACCCCGAACCCCAAGGTAGGGGGAACAAGTGTACAATACTCCTAGGTTACAATCACAACTGAATAATATATTTGGATCTAGAAGATTAGGATCCACAACCAAGTATCTCCCACTTGGAGACTAATCACAGCAACTCTACCGCTGCTGCACTTGTTGGACCTTGGACTTGGAAATTTCTTCTTTTCACCTTCATGCTTTAAGGCCAATAGAAACCGAGTAGGAACTCAATTTTTCTCTAGTTACTCCCTTTGTCAACATGTCTGCAGGATTCTGGCTAGTGTGAATCTTTTCCAATTTTAACAGTTCTTCATCTAGAACAGATCTTATGAAGTGGTACTTGAGTTCTATATGTTTAGTGCTCGAATGAAAAACTGATTTCTTTGCAAGATGAATGGCACTCTGGCTATCACTATATAGCCTACTATTCTCCTATTTCTTACCCAATTATTCCATGAACCTCTGCAACCAAATCATCTCCTTACTAGCCTCTGTAGCAACAACATACTCTGCTTCCGTTGTTGAAAGTGCAACAACCTGTTGCAATTTTGAAATCCAACTTACTGTTGTTCCACCTACAGTGAACACATACCCTATGGTGCTCCTCCTGGTGTATTTATCACCAGCCATATCTGCATCAACATATCCCTGTAGAACAGTGTCTGAACCTCCAAAACATAATGCATGAGAAGTGGTACCTCTCAAATACCTGAGAATTCACTGTACTTCTTTCCAATGCTCTTTACTTGGATTATTCATATACCTGCTCACAACTCCCACTGCATGTGAAATATCCGGTCTTGTGCACACCATGGCATACATCAAGCTCCCAACTGTTGATGAATAGGGAATCTTGGACATGTAATCTATCTCTTCCTGTGTCTCTGGACACATATGCTTGATTAGTTTGAAATGGCGTGCCAAAGGTGTACTGACTGGTTTTGCATTCTGCATTCTAAACCTCTGCAACTCCTTTTCTATGTACTCACCTTGAGACAATGTCAATTTGCGATTTTTCCTGTCTCTTGTTATTCTCATACCATGGATTTGCTTTGCAGCACCCAAATCCTTCATCGCAAATGATTTAGCTAGTTTTCTTTTGAGCACATTTATATCCTACATGTTAGACCCTGCAACAAGCATGTCATCCACATACAATAACAAGATAATATATCTTCTATGATCTAGCCTCTTGAAATAAACACAGTGGTTAGAATGACATCTATCATAACCTTGTTCTGTCATAAAATTATCAAATTTTAAATACTGCTGCCTTGGATCTTGCTTCAGGCCATACAAGCTCTTCTTCAACCTACAAACCAAATTCTCCTTCCCTTTGACCTCATACCCTTGTGGCTGCTGCATATAGATCTCTTCCTCAAAATCCCCATGGAGAAAGGTCATTTTTACATCTAATTGTTCAAGATGCAAATCTTCTACCGCCACTAGACGTAAAATAGTTCTAATTGAAGTCATTTTAACAACAGGAGAAAATATTTCATCAAAGTCTATACCTTTCTTTTGTGCAAACCCCTTTACAACAAGTCTAGCCTTGTACCGCTTCTTTCCTCCATCTTCTTCCTTCAACCTGTAAAGCCATTTATTCTGCAATACCCTTTTTTCTGCAGGCAACTTAACTAGATCCCAAGTCTAGTTTCTTACCAATTAGTCCATCTCCTCATCCATGCCTTTCTCCCACTTCTTTCTAGTTTCTACCTGCATTGCTTCTTCAAAACATTATGGCTCCCCAGAATCAGTCATCAATAAATAATACAGTGAAGGAGAGAATCGTTCAGGGGGTCTACTTAACCTGTTAGACCTTATTGCAGTTGCAGGAGTTTCAGGTACCTGCTGTTGCTCTTGATTTTCTGGTGCTTTTGGGACTTCATTTTCTTTGATTTCATCAAGCACTGTGTACTCTGTGTTTTCCTTTTATTCTTTCTTTCCTTGTAACTTATCTTTGTACATGACTTTTTCATTGAATACTACATCTCTACTCCTAATGATTTTGCAATTTTTAAGATCCCATAAGCGATAACCAAAATCATCAACCCCGTATCCAATAAAGGTGCATTTCTTGGATTTAGCCTCAAGCTTTGTTCTATCATCTTTATCAATATGGACAAATGCTTCACAACCAAAAGTTCTCAGAAATGAGTATTTTACCTGTTTACCTGTCCATGCCTCCTCTGGAATGCGACCATCCAAAGCACTTGAAGGCCCTCTGTTTATTAAATAAACAATAGTGTTTACAGCATCAGCCCGAAACTGTAAGGGCAACCCTGCATGAAATCTCATACACCTTGCATGCTCCATGATCATTCTGTTCATCCTTTCTGACACACCATTTTCTCGCTAAGAATAACACTAAGAATAACACTAACAACATCATCAAACTTAAGAGTGTTTGAACTAGGTACAGAGTTACTTACAACCATGATTAGAAGAGCCCTAACCTCATCATCAAAGTTAGAAGAGATGAGCACAAGATTAGAAGAGCCCTACATCTCTATACTACATCTCTACTCCTAATGACCTTTTCTGGAAATGAGCACAAGATTAGAAGAGCCCTAACCTCATCATCAAAATTCACTTTTACAGAACTTAACTGACTGGTAAGTGTATTAAACTCATTTAAATGGTCAACAACAGATCCACTTTCTGACATATTCATATTAAATAAACGCTTCATTAAAAATACCTTGTTAGAAGCCGAGGGTTTTTCATAGAGCTTACTCAATGCGCTCATCACACCCTCTGTTGTTTTTTATTTCAAAATATTGAAGGCCACCGATGAATCCAAGCACATCCATATTGTTCCTAGTGCCTTTCTATTAAGAACCTCCCATTCTTCATCCTTCATAGCCATCAGCTGTTTTTCTTTTCCGCCCAATGGCAGGTACAGATCTTTCTGGTACAGATATTCCTCCATTTGCATCTTCTTTAACTGATAGTTTTGGCCATTAAATTTCTCAACCCTAAACTTTCCTTCTTCTTCCATTGCTCCCACTCGAACCAGGAACCCTTCTTTCCTGTGAGTTTACCAACCAAATAGACCTTTTGGCTTTGATACCAATTGTTAGAAAACAGGACCATAGAGCAATAACAGATATACAGTTAAATCAATAAACAAGATGCAAAACACATTGAAACATTACAGAGAGACACAGATATAATGTGGTTCACCCAAACGATGGGCTACATCCACAAAGAAATTTTCCAATCTTTTTATTACAGTCTAGAAAGATGAAGGGATACACCCTACAACAAAACCGCTGCACTTCCTCTTCACGCTCTCACAGTCTCTCTTCCAGTACAATACAATACCATATCCAGTCGATTTACAAAGCTCTCTTTTATAGGGGAAATACCATTGGAAAAAATTCTAGGGTTTACCCAATACCATGGGTCCGCAATACTGTTGGCCAACACGCATCCCAAGGAAGGGGGAATGAGTGTATAGTACTTCAAGGAAGGGGGAATGAGTGTACAGTACTCCTGGGTTACAATCACAACTAAATAATATCTCTGGATCTGGAAGATTAGGCTCCACAACCAACATGCCATAAGTAGTTGAAGATGATCCTTTTGATGGAGGAAATGACCCCTATTGGGATTTAGAGTAATGAAAACCAGTATACCAGTACACTTCGGGGAACCAAAGTAGTCAAAACAAGCTCCCTGCCCAAAGAGAGCCACGGAGAGGTCCAACCCTCTATCTTCCTTTGAATCTTTGACACAAGCCAATTCTAGTATTCCTTTAAATACCTGTTAGGTTTAAGATGATAAACCAAGTAATTCAATCCTTCATCTATCAATGACACCCAATGAGAGAAAATATCCACAATCTGAGCAACCAACAACTCGTTGAAGCAGTTATGTCTAAAGAAAGATTTGTGTCTACTAACTGTTAAATCAGACATTGAGCAGAATAAGTTTAGCACCTCTTTAATAAGGCTCCACTTAGATACATAAACCCTCCCAAGAATAATAACGTCATCCACAAATAGAATAAGATTGAGAAATAGGTCGTTTGAGACCTTCACTCCCAGTAAAATACCTTCCTCTTTAGCCTTTAAGAACAATCAAATGAGCCCTTCCATAGATAAAATGAACAAGTAAGATGACAAGGGACATCCCTGTCTCACCCCATGACCACTATTGAAAAAATGGGAAGGAAATCCATTGACTAAGATTGAAAATCTCACCGAGGACATGCAAGACACGACCCAACAGACAATATCAAAATCCAGGAAAACTTGAAAGAGGATAAGGTGGAGAAAAGTCCAATCCAACCTGTCATAGGCCTTTTCTAGATCAAGCTTAAGTATAAAATTTCCAAGTTTTTTCATATTGATCGAATGCAGGATTTCTTGGACAATGCCCACCGCATCCAAAATTTGTCAGCCAGGTAGAAAGCTAAATTGTTCATCTAAGATAGCCTTACTCAGCACACACTTCAAATGGTCTATTATTATCTTCTATACCAACTTGTAAAAGAGGTTACATAAAGAAATAGGATTATATTCATTGAATCCATAGGGATTCTCAGTATTAGGAATAAGAGTTATAAAAGTTTTGCTAATAGACTCTGAAATAATACCTGACCTCCTCGAGTCCTCCACAGCCTCCATCGCTTTGGCCTCGAGAATGTCAAAAAAATGGATGAAAAACTCAATAGTCCACCCATATGGACCCAAGATTTTATCCCTCTTAAAACTCTTCAAAGTATTCAACACCTATACTTTAGAAATCGTCCATGCGATAAAGACACAGTGCTCGTGCTCGAAAAAACGGGGGAAATTTTTGATAACTTGAAGTTGATTCGATACATAGTCCGTCCTGCTCAGCATAGTAGTCCTGGAAATGATTTTTCATTGTCCGTTGTATAGAAACGTTGTCATAAACAACATATCCATCCTCCCCCTTAGCTTCCCAAATCATGTTGGACAAACGTCTTTTGTTTGCATGATTGTGAAAATACTCGGTATTGGAATCTCCAGCCAATAGCTAGATAGCCTGACTCTTTTGTCGAAGTGTTTCTTCTTTATGTAGCAAATTTTTTTGATGGGACACTTCCAACCCAATCAAGGCTTGTTGTTGAGAAATAAAGAAATAGTCACTAGAGACGACCGAAGTTAACACACGAATCTCAACCTCAATACACTCAAGATCACTCTTGAGCTCCTTCTTCCTTTTACACTCCCAAACTATAACCACCAGACAAATATTGTTCATAATCCACACAAAAAAACTCCATTGGGTTTAAGCACACATGATCTCTCTCAACCAACAACCCCCACTGCTCACGAATAAGCTGTTTGAAATCCTCATCTTTCAGCCAGGAAGGATTAAACTTAAAAGGATAATAATGAAAGGAAACATTGAATTCCAACTAAAGAAGGACAACCCTATGATCCGATAAGCCTGTAGTCAGAGACCAAGACCTGAATTTCCCTATATATTCACAAAGACCATCCACCATTAGAGACCGATCCAAAATTTTAGCTATCCCCTCTCCACCATCTCGACCATTCGACCAAGTGGGAGAGAGAACCACTGGAACTATATCATTTAACTGTGCATCATCAAAAAGATTGATAAAATAATCAGCAAGAGAATCCTTCTTCCTACAAGCACCCTAAAATTCGCTAGTTTAAAGGGTGAGATTAAGATCCCATGCAAGAATTAAAATATCTAACTGTAGGAATCCTGACAGAAGCAAATGATCCCAAAACCTCCTACAATCCCTACATGGGGCATAGACATTTAGAAATTTTATCTACTTGTCATAACCCTTATAGTATCTAGAGAGAAGGATGCCAGCACAAGTGGAGAAACATTTCATATCGGTCATCTAAGGGTTCTAATCCACCAAGGTACTATCAAAAAACCCATCAAAGTCCAAAGAAAAGAATCTCCACCCCGGTTTGACCCTTAAAAAATACTCACACGCATAAGTATCTTCCACCATCGTTTCTTGCAATAAAACAATATACATGTCTGACTATCGATAATCCTTTTTATTGCAGGTCTTTTAGGTCCACTACATAACCCTCACACTTTTAAAGTCATGAAAATCATGGGGAACCATCAATGATGGCCAGATATCTAAGGGCTCAAATAGAGGTATAATCCTCAACAGAGTTCAAGGGGAGACCCCTCTCTGATAAATGAATAAGCACAAGATTTCCATATGATGCTGCCTAGATAATGTCTTTGACACTCTTCCAACTTTCACAACCTTTCTTAGGTCCTCTACACTTGTGGACCGATATGTTCACTTCCATGATGGAAGATATATGCAAGACATTAGGACTCTCTGGTCCCTCAACAAAATAGTCAATGATAGGTTCACAAGGAGCAAGAGCCCCAGGTGGGCATAAATGAAAAACCTCAGTCATCTCACAAAGCATGGAAGTGGTATAAAGAGGAGACGAGGAGATACTAATGTCAAGTGGACCCTCAAACTGTCTGATCAAAGGAGGAAAATACAGTGTCAGAGAAAAGAGAAGGCTTGGGTGAGTCCACTAATGAGTGTTGGGGAGTAAGAATTGACGGTCGCGAGCTTATGAGAGAGCCATTATTAGAGGCAAGGGGTCTGAAGGAAGGATCACCGTCATCAAAAGAATATGTAAACCCAAGAGAGATAGGACGTAACCCCTCCATCGCCTCATAGGGTTCACTATCCACCCTAGGATATTCCTTCTCCAACACCACCAGATATTCAAGAATGTCTACCGTCGAGATAAAATTAAGTAGGATAGGAAAAGACGCTGTAAATTTATGAAGCAAAGCAGTGGCAAAAGCGTCTTCTAGAGGGATAGGGAAGCCGAGATCCCTCTCCATATCGAAGGAGCCGCCCACCTCATCCAAACCTATGCAAGGGATTGAAGCAATTCTCAGACAAAAGTCCTTCGAGTGCCCAGTGGCCCAATAGCTATGACACCTGAACGAAATACGCTAGTAATCCAAATATTGGATGAAGGAGCCATCATCCTAGAAAAAATTGACTTCTGCTGGAATACCATCTTCAACATTCATCTCCACTAACACCCTGGGAGAAACCCTCTCAAACCCCAATAGTTGATCATCTTCCACAAGAATGAAGCGACCAAGGGCATTCGAGATCACCATAAATCCTTTCAGGTTCCAACAATGCACAGGAAAAGTCTGATAGAATGACCCATAAATTTATTTTAGCCACCTTTTCCAGTTAGGGATCAAACCCGACATGCCAATGTCCAAGCACCAACGAGCCCTATCCAATGACGCAAAACTGACTTTAAATAATCGCTCTATCCTCTTCTGATAAGAATTTGAAAAATAATCCAATGGATCATCACAAGGATGATCCTCGAAATAGATTTAATGAGGGGTTTCCAAACCACCCAAATCCAGTCCAGGATTTCAGCCCGACCTAGTCTGATATATTCAAAACGACCCACAAAGGCTCTCTTTGACCAAGCCTCCACTAAGTCCATTGTCACATCCATTTTGAAGACACAAATAGGACAAGATCCCTTAAC
The DNA here is from genome assembly GCA_001517045.1 of Pseudotsuga menziesii. Classification (NCBI taxonomy): domain Eukaryota; kingdom Viridiplantae; phylum Streptophyta; class Pinopsida; order Pinales; family Pinaceae; genus Pseudotsuga; species Pseudotsuga menziesii. Next base: position 55,560 of record LPNX010075796.1, read on the forward strand.
CTTTTTGAATCTAATAAGGATTGACTTCCCAATGCCCATAGTTCTAGCTCATTATGCTGCTTAAGGGAAGATGCACCTAGTGGCCCAAGATGAAGAGCACCCCCTTCACTCTGAACTACCCCTGTCACTCGGTCCTACTAATATGACACCTTCTCTCAAGGATTGGTGCAAACCCATCCTCGCATCCATGGCCTTAGTTAGTATCGAAAACCCCACCCGCCTCGTGTAACACTAGGAACTCACACTAACCAAAAAACAAACGAATACCAATACCACGAGCACTCTCACACCCCCACCAGAAAAAAGGAAACCAAAAACACTTCCTGATAGGGTCGCGGGAAGAAGATAACCCATGTCGGCCGCTCAGCTATTAGAATCCTTCAAAGGAACAAAAAACCTGTTGCACTAGGAATCTCGAAGACAAACCATACCCCATACCTACAACAAACTCCATATCTATCATTTTCCCTTAAAATCATTTGCATATGTTTGTGCCTATCCATATCTACTATGGAATGCACACTTTTTGTGCAATTTACTATTCACTTTGTAATCTTGTTATGCATGTTGGGATGCCTCTTGCACACCATTAAGAAATATGGACCCTACAACAAATATCGATCCATATGTACCTTGGGATTTAAGGAGGTGACTATACAAAAGATCATATAGGCTATCTTTTAGTCAAAATATGAGGGCATGTGATATAGGGCACTCAAATCACCTTATTTATAATAAGGATGAATTTTTGGTTATCCATAGATCCACTCCTTTCATAATTGTTTTTAAAAACCAAATCATCTAATTCATCTAATTAAAAGGGGCCCAAACCCCCAATCATATAGTTCCAAACAATCAAGTGGAAATATGGCTTATGTCGTGGTCCTCTAAAATTTAGGGATAATTTTATTCGATAAGTGCGGTGATTTGAGTTTATTTCAATGCCCCTTCCCTAGGGAAAATTTTAAGGATCCATACTTATTTAAAAGTGCATAAACCTTGTCGAATATTACCATTTCTTAAAATGTCAACTATAAAATATCTGGTGATATTTTTCTAAAAATATTTCAATTTCTAAGGATTTTATATGTTTTATATAATAATTTGGAGATTTTAGAATAAAAAAATTTCACCCCATAAAAATTTAGTGAATCTGGGCTTTAAAAAATGCAAATTGGTGAATCTCTTTTGGAAACAATGAGTGAAAAATTGTTGATGGGATAAATTTTGCCCTTAGAATGTATTTAGTGCTTCACCATTAGTGTCATCTTTAGACTTAGCTAATGTCTTTGCAATTTGAGTTCACTAGAGGTATGGTATAGGAAATTCAAAGTTTACTCTATCTCTTTGCTCATCTCATCTATCATTGATTGATTATGCATGGTCCATGAGTGTTTAATTAATTAATCATCTTTATTATATCATAGTCATAAGAATTGTTTGGAACCTATGATCATATGTATTACCTCGGGCATATAGTGATATGCTAAAGTAAATCACTCTAGGGGTAGCTAATCCCTACAGAAGACTTGTAGCACCTGGAAACCATGACTAGCCATACATCACATAGTATATCCTTGAGACTTAATACAACATAAGTCATGTTGTCTTGATACAACAAAAGACCCTAAACTTAATACAACAAAAGTTTCTAACTTGATGCAACACAAGTCCATATGAAGTTAAGGAAAACCATTTCATAGGGTACCGTCTATGAGAATAATTCGACTTGATACACACTATTCTTCGACCTTAATACAACACGAGTTCATGATCTTAATACGACATAAGATCCCCATACAAGCATCTCTCCCGAATAGGACTTGACACAACACAAGGTCTTAGCTTAACACAACATAAGCTTTTTAAATTAATACAACATAAGTTAGTGAATGTTGATCCTAGATTTGTTACCATTTTTGGCAGATAAATTACTCATTTAACCACATATTTTATTATATTTTGTATACTTTATGGTACGCAGATCATTATTCAACCTCAGGTATGAGTGTTTTTAAGGTTTATATAAAATTATTTTATTATTATCATTTTTATGGTTTAATTAATTAAAAATAACATTTATTAAAACACATTTGATGTATTAATTGGTTTGTATAATTGTTTGCAAGTTTTATAATCTTTTTGGGTGAAGTTAATATGCAAAGCACATTCAGCCTGCTTTTCGCACAGCATGTCTAGCTCGACGTCCAGCGCGTCATTCATCCCATTGCATGAAACACGCTGGTGGTTTTCTAGATGTCGAAAGGTGTTCCTGTAGACTCCAGTCATGAAGCACGCCAACAAATAGATACTCTATTCGCCCTAGATCGATGCCCAGTGTATCCAGCTCACATCCCAGCCTTTTGTTCAACACTCAATCCAGATCACCCATTAGATCGCGCACCGTTGAGAATTAATTCTGGGCATTTAAAATGTGAAACAACTGCAAACAATCTGGTTATCCATGTATCTGGTGACGGAGTTGTGTTCTAAATACTTTCCATCCTGCACTCTCCTTTGTGCACCACCACATAAACCATCCATGTGCTGGATTGATGCATTCAACTCACACCCTAGACAATTTGCCACTACACTCTCCTCTGTTCACCATTAGTCACCTGCTGTGCTCAAGAAGGAACTCATGCACCACCTTTGCAGATCGTTCACACTGGAGAGAAGCAAGTGCACCACCTTTGAAGACTGTTTGTGCTGAAGAAGGGAGATGCTTATGCGCTTGCATGTGATCAGTTAAAAGCCATTATAGTCGACTAAATTTAGAGAGCAGTTGACCACTAAAGGGTTGACTTGATCATCCCTGTAAATCATTATATAAAGCAGCCTCTGTGAGAGAGCTCAGTTAGCTAGAAAATCAGTGAGTTAGTAGAGTTAGGAGAACAGTTCTTACTATGATTTACTCTTGAAATTTGTATTTCTATTCCACCATCTGAATAAAGAGTTGTATGCATTATTGTTGAAGATTTTGTTTAAGTAGAAGTTAGCCAGGGATCACCCCTGATTGCTGAGAGGGCCTCTCATCAACCAAAGGTTCATTTTCTTTGTTTATCTTAGTTTATTTTCTATTTTAGCTAGTCTAGTTTAATTTCTAGGTTGCTTCCATTAGATTATAATAAATGCTATTCTATTTGTTTTCTGTAATACATTAACTTAGTTTTATTTCAAAAGTTAATTAGTTAGATGTGCGCATAGCTTACTTTCAGTTATTTGCTTTCAATCATTTTGTTTCCAGTTATTTCATTTCCAGCATTACTTTCAGTCTTTGTTTTCAAGAATATAGAATAAATTGTTTTTATGAATTTAAAATAGATTCAATTCTGTTATTTCTTTTCCTGTTTTGAATTTATGCAAGTTAATTTCCATTTTATTTATTAGTTTAATATTCAATGATTCCTTTTGTCCATGAATTAGTTTAAGTTTAATTTGATGTTAAATAGGTTTAGTTACTGTTCGGATGCATTATAATTACATCTGCATGGTTTCAGCTAAAGATTAGTTCATTTAAGTTAGTTTTTACCATTTTAACTGTGCAGACTATCATTTGGACAGCCTACTCAGTCTATTATTCAGCCACCCCTTTCAGACCCACAGTTCAGTCTATCATTCAACCCTTAGTTATGTTTTTAGTGTTTTTTATGTGTTTTAAGATTGTTTTTAGTTTTGTTTTGTGAATGTCTGAATTATGTTTTGACTATAATAGTTAGGTGACAATTTTTTTAACATTAAAGTTTAGTTGTTTTAAATTATTTATTTAAGTTTTATCATTTTTCTTACTTCTTTTACTTTGAATGAAGTTTAATTTATTCTTAAGTTTTGTTTCTGATTTGGTTTTATTGTTGTATGGTTTTCTGTTTATTCCTTTTGAATTGATTTATTTGTTTATATGCAAAATTTAGGGTTATATGTGTTTTTCTTCGTATGTTTCTCAGTTGTCTCTTTTATGTTGTGTTATTGTTAAAAGAGCTTGTAGGACAGAACCTAAATATATTTCTTTTATTAAGTTTTCTGCTTGCTTCTTTTTAAGTTTTTATTAAGTTTTCTACTTGCTTCTTTTATTAGGTTTTCTAGTTGCTTATAAGTTAAGTTTTCCTTGTACCCTAGTTTCTCATTTGAATAGTTCATTGTTGATTGTACTTAAGTTTAAAAATTATTTTCAATTGTTTAGTTTATTTCATTTTAATTACTTTAATAATTGCATTTTTGGAGTTTGACTCAGTTTTTCATTTTGAAATATCTTTCAATCTTTTGTTTGTTAAAATATTTACACGACACCTTCTACCTTCACATATATTTTGTGTCAACTCTAAGCTTACCAACCCCAGTTGATAATTAAAGAATAGGTGAATTAATTTAGATATAATAAAACACCCAACACTTTTGGTGCCGTTGTCGGGGAGTTGTTCTGTAAGGTAGAGTATAATTCTTTATGAAGTTTATTCATAGGTTACTAGTGGGGGAGCGATAATATGAGAGGTAATAACCTGCACATATGTTATAATAGGCACCCCCAAATCCAGCAACAGTAGTAGCATAAGTTTTATTTAGTTTAAAAGTATTTCATGAGTAGAATTATAGATCCTTAGGGTAGATTTGTCAAGATCGAAAAAGTTATTGAAGTCTCTACTAACTACCATAGGGGACATAATTCCCCAACTACTAACTCACCAAAAAGGTATCGAAATATTCCTATAGGAATTAGTTCTACCCTGAAACCTAAGGAATCTCTCTTAGAATATCGTATTGGAGAAGCCATAGAAGGAGAAGTAACCTTGGAAGAAGGTCCTAAGGATTCTGTTCCTAAGGAAGTTCAAGAAGATCATCCATTAGAAACCCCTAGCCCTCCACTAGTTCCAAATCCAATTAACACAACTTTTTCACTAGTAGGAGATCTGAATTTTGTTGACTTTGTTGATCCTGCTCAACTAAAATCTCTCTTTGGAACCTCTGTAGATCCAGTTATTTCAGAAATTGAAACTTCTACAATAGAACCTACTATCCCTCTAGGATTCAATAAAAACATGATTGATCAGAGGAAGATCTCTCCCGAAAAATAACGTTGGGACACCCCATTATCACCTCGAAAGGAGCCTCCTATGTATATTTACGTTAATAATCCAACTTATATAGAAAGATGCAGAGAAAACGAAGATCATGATGAAGTTAGAAATGAAGAAGGAGAAGGGGGAAATCGAACCGAGGCTACCTTTGGGTTCCCTATCTTAGATACAATGTAGGATTTAACCATGAAAAACATCCCTCCTTCCTCCTTACCTACTTTCTATGGAAAAAGTAATGAGGACCCAGAAATATTCATGTTTGAGTTTCATATCCTTTGTAGGAGTTACAATTATCTACAAGACGCTCACAAAATAAAACTCTTTCCTGCTACACTCAAGGATTCCACCTTGAGATGGTTCATGGGATTAGGAGAATCCACTATCAGGACTTGGGATGATATGAAAACCTCATTCTTATGAAAATATCAAGAGTATTGCAAACCTAAGGACTCTCGACATGATATATTCAAGATACAACAACTTGAAGATGAGAGCCTAGAGGATTATCTTGAGAAGTTCATTTATACATTCCATAAGTCCAAATATAATGACCTCTGAGAAGATGTAGTACATACACTTTTCCTTAAGGGAATCTCCGAGGAATTTTTAGAAAGTCTTAACATCATGGTAGTTGGCGATATTTCCCAGTAAACTTTTGCACAAATCAGTGAGATGTGTAAAAATTATTCTAGTAGTAGGGGGAAAGTTATGAAATTTTTTTGAGAGCCTTCTAGTATAAATATAATAGGAAATGTTCCTAGTTCAGGAGTTAATACAAGAGTAGAGATAGGAAACCTGTTGGAGAATTTTAATACTGATATCTTAGGAGCAATGGGTTCCCAACTAGACGCTTTAAAAGCCAATAAGAGGCAGGATGAAGAATGAGTAGCAATAAGTATTTTATGTCCAAGATGTAGAACTAAACATCCCCAAAGGGAATGTCCATTAAACAACATCTCTGTATGTCACATCTGTACAGAAGAGAATCCAACATATAATTGCCCATCCTTGCCTGGGTTGCAAGCCCTCTATAAGAGTTGGGATGTAGCTAAAATATCTAGGATACCTCCTTGGCAACCTAGAGATCAACCAACATATCCAAACTTTCCACCACAACCTCCACTCTGTTATCCTTCGCATCAACCACCTCAACAATGGAACAATTCTAGCTGGCAGAATTGGCCACCTCAGTATCCTCCTCCTCAATTTACACAACAGCAATATTTTTCACAAGTATGGAGAGGACAACCATATCCTCAGCCACAATCTATTCCTGCACCTAATCATCCTTATCCTCAAAATCAAACAAATTTTCAGCAAATGTTTCCTGGATTTGTACCTCCAGTTCCTTTTATCACACAACAACCTCATCACTTTCAGAATGTAGAACCTACTCGACTGACATTATTACCTGGACATCCGATACCTAACCCTAATAATAAACCAAATCAAGCTCCTAAAAACATTGAGTTGCAAACTATTCTCTCATACCTTATTTCGACTGTACCTGTACATGAAATTCAGTTACGACCGAGAAGAGTTGCGAATAATAAACCCAGGTCATTAGTCATCATTCAGGAACCAAAAGATGAAGAATAAGATTCAAGTGAACCCATGAATGATGTTATTTTGGAGGATGTGAACATTCCAAAGGTTCTAGTACACACCCATCCTCCACAAGAAATTATTCAAGAGAAAAGAATTCCTCCATTTTCAGAGATATTAATAATAGAAAAACCTGTAGTTTATCCAGAGTATAACATTTTGAATGAATTAAATAACATTTGTATTAAAATCCCTCTATTACAAGCTATCAAATAGTAAGGTAATAAAAGAGATATGTATTAAATGTCCAGGAAAGAAGCAAAAGGACCCTCTTACAATTCATGTTATAGGAGAAATGTCTGAATGCATGACAGGTTAGTCCCGGATTGCAAAATATACAAATCCAGGAGCCCCAATAGTGATTGTAATTATAAACAACACCGCCATAGAAAATAAATTAGTCGATTTAGGATCCTCTATTAACATGATGACCACCAAATTTTTAGAAGTTTTACAGTTAGGAAAATTCCTCCGACCTACTCCTTCCATCCTAAAGGCTAGCAGACTGCACTATGGTAAAACCCGTCGGAGTCTTAGATGACATTGTTGTATCAGTAGCTTCATGGGAATACCCTGTTGACTTTATGGTCATAGAATCAAAGGATTGTTCTAAAGGAAATCCTATTATATTTGGAAGACCATGGTTAGCTACTCAAAATGCTTTTATAGGGTGTAGGGATGGAGAAATGACTATTTCCAATGGGTTGTCCACACAAAGACTTATTTTATACCCCCTAGCACAACCAATAACCAAAAATTCATGGTGGTTAAATTGTTCTTTTGGGGATGAATACTTCGATGATCTCTCCCTTCCTAGTGATTTTTCTTTAGCACTTCAGGAGAAGACCACTGAGAATGTATTAAACCAGTTTGTTTCTTCGACAACCTGTACATATTTCCCTCGGTCCTTTGCTCAACTCGATCATTATTTTGGAGAAGAGTTTCAAGATAATATGGCTCTCTCAATGTTTACAGAAACACCTTGTGTCTTCACAATTGAAGAGAAAACAAGACCATATACCATAGCTTGTGAGGGTGGCCCTGAAAAATTCTTACATATAAATGCAGGATCAAGTGAAAACCAACAAGCACAACTACTTCAAGTTATTAAGAAACAAGCTGGAGCATTTACATGGGATACATCGATATGAAGGGTATACACCCCGATACCTGTATTCACCACATTTATATGCATCCAAGCATGTCATCTGTAAGGTAGCCACAAAGGAGGATGAATCCTGCTCTAAAGGATATAGTAAAAGAAGAATTACAAAAACTCCTCACTGTTGGTTTCATCTATCCTATTTTTGACAGTAAATGGGTATCTCCTTTAGTAGTAGTTCCAAAGAAATTTATAGGGAAATGGTGTATTTGTGTTGAGTTTAGAGAGTTAAACAAAGATACACTTAAAGACTACTTTCCTTTACCTTGTATCGATCAATTATTGGATACTCTGTGAGGTAAACAATAGTTTTCCTTTCTTGGTGGGTATAATGGTTATAACCATATTTTAATAGCACCAGAAGATCAAGACAAAACCACTTTTACATGCCCTTGGGGAACATATGCTTATCAAGTTTTTCCATTTGGATTATGTAATGCACTTGCCACTTTCCAGTGAGCAGTCTTAGGAATCTTTTCTGATCTTATACATGACTGTGTGGAGGTATACATGGATGAATTTACAAAATATGGTGATACTTTTCAAGAATCCCTTGACAATCTCGATAAGGTCTTGATCTGATGTTAAGAAACGAATTTATCCCTTAGTCACGAAAAATGTAAAATGTTACTGACAGAAGGTATAGTTTTGGGACACCATGTTTCTTCCCAAGGAATTAAGGTAGACCCTGCAAAGATCGAAGTAATTGTTGGCATTCCCTCTCCCAACACTCAAAAAGAGGTAAGAAGCTTCGTTGGTCATGCATTCTATTACCACGGCTTTATTGAAAATTTTACTAAAATAGTTGCACCAATGTTTAAGTTACTTATAAAGGACTGAGAATTCCAGTCGACAGAATCTTGTCAAAATGCTTTTGAAATCTTAAAAGTTAAACTATCAGTGGCACCAATACTTAGGGGTCCTGATTAGTCCCTCCCTTTTCACATATCTATCGATGCCTCTAATACGACCATAGGAGGAGTCCTTGGCCAAAAAGAAGGACAAGCACCTTATGTCATCTATTTTATTAGCAAAAATATGACCCCTACCGAATTAAATTATACTGTTACTGAAAAATGATTTTTGATAGTAGTTTATTCTATTATTAAGTTTCATCATTATATCACAGGTTATGAAGTTTTTGTGCATACTAATCACTCCGCCATTATATTTCTAATGAATAAAACAATTACCAATGGTAGGGTGACCCGCTGGATTTTTTTATTGCAAGAATTTAACATTACTATCATTGACCGACCTGGTAAATAAAATCTCATAGTATATTTCCTTTCCCGAATTCAAAATGAAGATGGCACTAAACCAATTGATGACACTTTTCCTGATGAACATCTATTTGTTGTATCTGTTTAAAACCCTTGGTTTGCAGAAATTGCCAATTATCTAGCAACTGGGAGAATACCAAGCCATTTGTCTCCACATGAGAAGCGTTGTATTATAGTTTAGAGTTCTAATTATTCTTGGTTTGATAACGATATCTTCCGCATTGGTCCTGATCTTATTATTCGACGATGTGTGCGGGAGGATGAAATGACAGACATCCTCCATGCATGCCATGATGGACCATGTGGATTACATTTTTCTAATAAGAGGACAACACATAAAGTCTTACATTCTGGTTATTATTGGCCAAGCATTTTTAAGGATGCTTCCAAATATGTTAAAGGATGCGATAGTTTCCATAGAATGGGTAGACCTACATCATCTGATCAAATGCCTTTACAACCCCAAGTTATGATTGAACCTTTTGAGAAATGGGCTCTTGATTTTGCAGGACCAATTTCTCCCATGTCTCGTAAAAAGAAATACATTTTAGCTTGTACGGACTATGTCATCAAGTGGGTAGAATCTAAATCTTTATTTAGAGCTACAAAGAAATCGGTGGTAGAATTTATATATTAAGAAATATTCACCCGATTTTGTGTACCTAGAGAAATTGTCACAGATCAAGGTACTCAGTTTACTTCTAAATTAATGAAAGACCTTACTACAAAATATGGCATCCGACATTGCAAATATTCACCTTACCACCCTCACTCTAATGGTCAGGTAGAATCAACTAATAAAGTATTAGAATCCATTTTAACTAATACCATTCACTTACATCATAAGGATTGGGTAGATAGACTCCTAGAGCCTTTATGGGCCTATAGGATAACATGGAGAAACACTACCGGACATACCCTGTACTAGTTAGTGTATGGAAAACAAGTCCTTTTACCTATTGAGTTCCAAGTTAAAACCTTTTGTATGGCAACAAAATTAGGCATGAATTTGGATGAAGCACAAAAACAACGAATATTGCAGATTAATGAGTTAGATGAAATTAGAAAAGATGCACTTCAAAGAACAATGTTAATACAAAATCAATGAAAAACATGGCATGATAAATTTATTAAGAAAAAGTAGTTTAATACTAGATATTGAGCACTACTATTCGATTCACGTTTTACAAATTTTAAAGGGAAATTAAATACCCGTTGGATGGGTCCATACGAAGTAGTTACAGCTTTTGACAATGGATCAATAAAAATTAAAACAATTGATGGCTCAGAAATTTCCCTTGTAGTAAATGGACATAGACTTATGCTCTATCACCAATTGACATCTAAACTTTGATTTCATACAAAATGTTTTGCAGCAAAATGAAATGGAATTAGTTGAAGGGGAAGTTATTCCTCCTCCTCCTGATCCTTGAAATATTTTGGGTTATTATCACTTGTATATATGTAAATATGTGCTTATTGCTTTGAATAAATAAGAGTTGTTTCTAATAGGTTGTCTACATAAGACTCTTTTTCTTTTATGTCTTTATGAATAAATTGAATCATCTAACAAGTGGTTTTGCAATTTGATTACAAATATATTATCTCTATGAGCAACTAACGGATTATTACTTAGACAAGGAAAGTATGTTAAATACTCATTAGGTATTTTAATCTTTTTAGGGTACTGTCAAAATTTGCAGCTTATATGGATAAATTTTACATGTCAATCCTTTGTATATCATACTTAACCAATTCTGTTACGATTCATATAGTTTTTTGTATTTTGATTCAGACATGTATATTTCTGATTTATTCTTTTAAACAATTGCTCGATAAGACCTATTTTCATTATCATATTTTTCACATCCTTATTTTTACCTATCGATTACTAGTTCTTCCTATACTTGTTATCAAAAATTGTCTCTTGAGTATTTTGGTGAAAACTCGAAAGTAAGTGGAATTTTTATCTATGGGGCACACTACTTTACTTTATAAAGAAGAAGGACTGTTAGGTTAAAGAACAACTTTTAGTTATCTTCTTTTGACATGTTTTATGAGTTTGGCCATTATGAAATTACTTATAACTTTATTTTGAAAAAAAATTGAATTATGTGTTTAGTAGGACCTAACATGCTCTACTACCAATTGGCTTCCATATCTTTAATATCATTATACAAGGAAAACCCGCTGGGGTACTGAACAAGCTTGCTAGTAGTGAGTCAATGCTAAGTAAAAACCTTATAACAGGAAGCTCGATAAATGCAAGCAAACCTATCTGGGTATTGAACAGGCTCGCTGGTATCCGGGATATGCTTGCATGGTACCAAGATAAACCCATTGGGGGTACTGAACAAGCTTTCTGGCAACGGGGCAATATCTGGTAAATGAGATCTAGTTAATACACCACTATACACATAGTTCATCAAATAGTGATAATATATGAAAAAAATTTCAAAAAAATTATGTCATGGCCAATTGTTTATAATGTCATTTGAGAATGGCTCTAAGTTGACTTTGCCCCAGCCGTCTAATTCTGCATATATCTAAGCTGTCATTATCTTAGAAATGGGACCCATAGCTGTAAATCGCACACACTTCGGGGTACACTTGAAATACTTGATGATGATAGGATATCTTTACAATGAGGCATGGATGGCTAGTTTTTCCCTATGGTATTCTTTTAATTATATTAATCTCATTTTACATGGTCTTTCTAAGCACTATTTTATTTTTCGTAAATATACATTTCTAAACCATTTCCATTTACTAGTTAGTTTCCTTACAACAAATTAACAACATGCTAGCATTCTTTCTACTTTTCTGGAACAATCATTTCTTCTCTCTATATGACTTGAGTACATGCCATCTCTTTGGTTTGGGGGAAGATAATATGGATTTGATTTGAAAAATTAGATTATTTTTATTTTTGATAAATCTATTTATCTCTAACAAATGATAAGTATTTTCAGGAATATAAACAGTGGAATTTGGTTATAGCTTGAAGCATATTTTACAACAAAATTCAATATGGTCTTAGCATATGAAGAATCGAATGAAGGAAAATGAAATATCAAATAGTGATCTCAGAAAAATGGTGATATTATAGTACTTATGATTAAATTTGCTAACTAAATTTTGTTTTTGGGAAAATAGCTTTTACTTCTATTTCACCGTTATTAATTCTATTCTCTTACCTAGTCATGCATGAAAATGATCAATCTTTTTGTTATTCAAAATGCAATTTATGTTTTTATGTTATATATTCAACTTGCCCAAACTTTTACTTTGGAAATGGTTGAATTAATTTTAAACCTTATAAATGATAAAATTATTTTGAACCTCTGAACTGTTGAAAACCCAATGAAGTCGTTTTTAAATTTGATACAAAGTGTGACATGAAAGATATGTTATTTTTAAGTTACAGGTTAACATAGTGAAATTTAAATTACCTTATTCGTCTTCCAAGTTGAAGGCAACTGCTAGTTCTCCTTCTTCCTAAATGGTTTTTCTTTCTTTTTGCTTAGTGGGACCTGCCATTTATTCAGTTTGGGGGAATGTTGATCCTAGATTTGTTACGATTTTTGGCAAACAAATTACTCATTTAACCACATATTTGTTATCTTTTGTATACTTTATGACATGCAGATCATTATTCAACCTCAGGTATGAGTGTTTTTAAGGTTTATATAAAATTATTTTATTATTATCTTTTTTATGGTTTAATTAATTAAAAAAAACATTATTAAAATGCATTCAACCTGTTGCATGAAACTCGCTGGTGGTTTGCCAGATGTAAAAAGGTGTTCATGTAGACTCCAGTCTTGAAGCATGCCAATAGATAGATACTTTGTTGCCCTAGATCGATGCCCAGCGTATCCATCTCACGTCCCAACCTTCCATTCAACACTCTGTCTAGATTGCCCATCAGATCGTGCGCTGCTGAGAATTAATTCTGGGCATTTAAAATGTGAAACAACTGCAAAGGATCTGGTTATCCACATGTCTAGTGATGGAGCTGTGTTCTAGATACTTGCTAGCCTGCATTCTCCTTTGTTTTCCACCACATCAACCATCCACGTGTTGGATTGATGCATTCAACTCATGCCCTAGAAGATTCACCACTACGCTCTCCTTTGTTCACCATCAATCACCTGCTGCGCTCTGGAAGGAACTCATGTGCCACCTTTGCAAATCGTTCACGTTGAAGAGAAGCTTGTGCACCACCTTTGAAGACTGTTTGCACTGACGAAGGGAGATGCTTATGTGCTGGTTTATGATCAGTTAAACGCCTTTATAGTTGACTAAATTTAGAGAGAATTCAACCACTAAAGATTCGACTTGATCATCCCTGTAAATCATTATATAAAGCAGCCTCTGTGAGAGAGCTCAGTTAGCTGGAAAATCAGTCAGTTAGCAGAGTTAGGAGAAGAGTTCTTACTGTGATTTACTCTTGAACTTTGTATTTATGTTCCACCATCTGAATAAAGAGTTGTATGCATTCCCGTTGAAGATTGCGTTTAAGTATAAGTTAGCCAGAAATCACCCCTGATTGCTGAGAGGGCCCGTCATCAACCAGAGGTTCGTTTTCTCTGTTTAGCTTAGTTTCTTTTCTATTTTAGCTAGTCTAGTTTAATTTCTAGTTTGCTTCCATTAGATTATAGTAGATGCTATTCTATCTGATTTTTGTAATACATTAACTTAGTTTTATTTCGAAATTTAATTAGTTAGATGCACACATAGATTGCTTTCAGTCATTTTGTTTCCAGTTATTTCATTTACAGCATTACTTTTAGTCTTTGTTTTCAAGAATATAGAATAAGTTGTTTTATGAATTTAGAATAGATTCAATTATGTTATTTATTTTTTTTGTTTTGAATTTATGCAAGTTAATTTCCAGTTTATTTATTAGTTTAATATGCAATGATTCATTTTTTCCATGAATTAGTTTAAGGTTAATTTGTTGTTAAATAGGTTTATTTACTGTTTCGATGCATTAGAATTACATTTGCATGGCTTCAGCTGAAGATTAGTTCATTTAGGTTAGTTTTTACCATTTTAACTATGCATATTGTCATTCAGACATCCTGTTGTATCTGTTATTTAGCCACCCCTTTCAAACCCACAGTTCAGTTTGTAGTTCAGCCCTTCTGTTTTTAGTTTTTTTATGTGTTTTAAGATTGTTTTTTTTTTTTTTTTGTGAATGTCTGAATTATGTTTTGACTAATAGTTAGATGATAGTTTTGTTTAATATTAAAGTTAAAGTTTAGTTGTTTTAAATTATTTATTTAAGTTTTATCATTTTTCTTACTTCTTTTACTTTAAACGAAGTTTAAGTTATTCTTAAGTTTTTTTTTCTGATTTTGTTTTATTGTTGTATGGTTTTCTGTTTATTTCTTTTGAATTGATTTATTTTTTTTTATGCAAAATTTCAGGTTATATGTGTTTTCCTTAGTATGTTTCTAGGTTGTCTCTTTTATGTTGTGTTATTGTTGAAAGAACTTGTAGGATAGAACCTAAAGATATTTCTTTTATTAAGTTTTCTACTTGCTTCTTTTTAAGTTTTTATTAAGTTTTCTACTTTCTTCTTTTATTAAGTTTTCTAGTTTCTTATAAGTTAAGTTTTCCTTGTACCTTAGTTTCTCATTTGAATAATTCATTGTTGATTGTACTTCAGTTTAATACTTATTTTCAATTGTTTAATTTATTTCAATTTAATTAATTTAATAATTGCATTTTTGGAGTTTGACTCGGTTTTTCAGTTTGAAAGATCTTTCGATATTTTGTTTGTTAAAATATTTACACGACACCCTCTACCTTCATGTATATTTTGTGTCAACTCTAAGCTTACAAACCCCGGTTGATAATTAAAGAATAGGTGAATTAATTTAGGCATAATAAAACACCCAACAATGAACTTAATACGACATAAGTTCCATGGATAAGATATGAACCTAATACAACATAGATTTTGGACTTAATACAACATAAGTCTCATGGAAATGACTCCCATAGATGTAATTTTAATAAAACAATGTAATCATGACTTAAAAAAAAACATTGTGAAGAAATGAAATTGCTAGAGTTTTCACTTTAATTCAAATATATAAGATATTTAATCTAATGCACTAGGATCATTGAAAGATAGAAAAACACATCACAAAATAAATACATAAATATTTTATCCTGGGAAACCAGAAGGGAGAACCGAACAACTTCTTCTTTATAGATTTGTCACTTAGTACAATGTCAAAAGGAGATAGAAAATCCCAATATGAGATGTCTTATGTTGCTTCTTCTTCTTCATCATCAATGAAATTGTCTTTCTCACTCTAGGAGTGAAATTGCTTTCACTTTCTATGTGTCCAAATGATGGAGGGTGTCTCCCTATTTATATTCTTCAGTTGGGTGACCTTTTGGTCCAACGAGGTCAGATTATGTACCTTACTGGGCTTATTTCTCTCGTGGGAGACCAAAATTACACTTTACATTATTCTCTTGGGAACTATTTCCCTAACTTAAAATGGAGGTTTTACCTAGACTTTTACATGACAAATTACATTAATGACATATCTGATCAGAGGGAAAATATATCTGAAAGGAGGTAGAATAAAAGTAAAATAAAATATAATAATAATACAAATAATACAATGAAGAATATATTTTGAAGTTACATTTTCAACAACACTCCCTCTTAACAAGGAAGGTATTCTTTTGACCCGATCATCACCACAATTGGACACAATATATGGACATCATCATCATCACTGGATCTCCATCACTAGATCATCATCTCCATCATAGCTGAAGCAACTATCATATGGTTGACCATTGACTAGGGACATCTCTCAAATATATACATCCTTACTAGTTCTACAAAGCCAACCCTTTTTCATGCTAGATGTAGGCCTATATCCCATATAGGAATGAGTCATCATCTCTATGAGAAAACCATCAAGTAGACACAACCCAGGTCCTCCTTTTACATTTCCCAAGCAATAACTTGTGTCTCCTACTGTCATCCCATTGTATTGAGGCCATCTCATCATCTCACATGCCTACATTATGTCCCCAAGACATCCTGCATCTTCCACACTATTAATATCATCCTAGGATAATACACAACATCGTCCATATGGATAGCATCCCAGGTGCATATCTCATGTCCACCAAACAACATGTCTCCCCCACCCAGTGGGTATAATCTAGGAACATCTACATCTTCCACATAGTGGATACATATCATATGTATTACGTCTCTCTCCTATCAACCTACTTCTCCCACCTAGTGGGTACAACCCAAGAACATATGCATCTCCCATATGGGTACAACCTAGCTGTATTATGACTCTCTCAGTCAACCTACATCTTCATACATGGAGATATAACTTAGGAGCATCCTTTTAGACCACTTGTGTCTTTGTCAATGCAGATACAACCTAGGTGCATCCCATATTCTTTATCATGACTCTCTCTCGGTCAACCTGCATCTTTGTACCTTGAGATACAACCCAGGAACGTCCTTTCAGACCACTTGTGTCTTCATCCATATAGATATAGTCTAGGATAATTCCATATTCTTTATGACCCATGGAACACCAATTTATTCGTACATGGAGATAAAACCCAAGAGCATCCCATATGCATTACATCCTTTCATACCACCTATGTCTTCTTCCATCTAGATACATCCCTAGTGCACCTGTGTCTTTCATACATGCCATATCACTCGCTCTTTCGAGGAATCTTGATCTGGATCACTCCAAGACTCTCTCTGAAGTACTAAAACTTTACTCTCGCTAAAAACTTGGTAAAAAAATTAGTTGTTTTCTCATATGTCACTACATACTGGAGCTTCACTACTCCTCTTTACACCATATCCAAGATATAGTGATATGGGATCTCAATGTTCTTCAACTTGTTGTGATATACACAAGTCATCTCTCACTCAACATCAAACCATCCTGCAAGTAGATTCCAAATCTATATTGCCTCACAACTTGCTAAACAATCTCCAACATACTCTTGCTCGGCTATACCCAGTGTTACACTCGTCTTCTTCTTGCTGCACCAAGAAATCATACCAGACCTCAAATTGAAGTAGTACCCTAAAGAGCACTTTCTATCTATATCACTACTAACCCAATTGGAGTCAACATATCCTTGCAAGAATATCCTCTTATCTCTCTCATATTTGAGGCCATACTCGAATATACCCTTCAGGTACCTCAACACATTCTTTGTCGCAACCATGTGAACACGTCTCAACTCCACCATGCACTAACATAAAGTGTTCACCGCAAAACATATATCCAGACTTGTGTTTGTCAAGTATTTCAATGAACCAATCATCAGCCCATAGACTGTGGTATCAACTATCTCTGAAGTAGGATCACACAAATTCAAGTTCGATGCTATCGGTGTAGTTTTAGCCTTTCAATCTAATGTCTTGAACCACTACAATATATCGATCACATATTTTCCTTGGATAAGGAAAATATCCTCTGGATTCTTCAACACCTCTAATCCCAAGAATCATGTCAAGATTCTTGAACTTTGAGATCTACTGTAGTCACTCCCTCTTAAGTAGAGCACCATCCTCCCTTTGCATATCAGGACATTTTGCATTGAGTCACAGGTAGCCTCCTCTTCCATTGATATTGTTTGTATCCATCTATGTCATCTCTCAAGGTCATTGGATACCATGATCCTCCATCTCGAACATTGTTAAAATTTCCTCTTGCACCCATATATGACCTTCTCATCCTCTATAGGATTCCATATTCAACCTTGTAGCAAAGGCTAAGATTTCCATCACTCTAGGTGATCCTAAATATCCTCATGTAACTGTATGTGATATCCCATGGGTGCCTTTTGAGCCTATATAAATCCTTCTACACATGTTGATCTTGTATATCCACTTGAAAGACACTACAAACTTCCCTTCAGGT